>PVLC010003348.1:0-98729 GCA_004027655.1 Graphiurus murinus | reverse complement strand
GTGTGTTGCGGAGATCTATTGTAAAGATTAGTGTTAGTAGATATGACAGGAGATTCTAGTAATCAATATAGAGTTTTGAGTGTGGGAGTATGAGACAGTCTTGATATGAGACAAGAAATAAGAAAAAGAAAAAGAGAAGGGAGGAGGTACAGTGTTGAGGAGAGGAATATAGGGGGGAGAGAGGGAGGGGAAGCTTGTATTAGGGAAAAGGAGGAGATTCAACAAGTTAAGCAAGTAAAAACAAAGCAAGCAATCATCCAAACAAACATAAGTAAACCAAGGCAATACAGAGCAGAAACTGAGTAAAAACCAATAAACCTTGACACCAAAAACAATACAGAACAAAACAAAACAAAAACAAAAACAAAAAACCCGAAACGTAAAAACAGCAACCAACCACTAGAACAAACACCCTGCTAGTTCGTAAGTATCGAGCTTAAATTTTCGAGTGTGTCTGTATCATTTTTATTTGCTGTCAGTGCAGGCAAGGGGTTTCATTGGTGCCTCTCCGCTGCTGGCTTCTGTCTTGGGGCTCTCCACGGGGCCTGGCTGTGTCTCTCTCTCTGCCTTTGCTGATGGCAGGAGTGCAGTCTAAAAGCCAGGCCTTTTCAGATGCCCTATGTGCACCCGTAGAAGGGCGGGTGCCTGTGTCTATCCTTCTTATAAGGGTTCCGCACCTCAGGGGCCCAATACCACTTACAGGTCGCTGCTGCTCGGATTTCCGTTGTTGCCTGCTTCACCTCTGCTCGCTGCAGGTGCAAGAGGACAGTGGGGGTCTGCGTAGCTGGCAGGGCGTTGGCTGGAAGTGGCTGGCACGCCAGGCGGCACCGGCCAGTTTGCCGCGCGCTTTTGCAGCGCCCACTCCCTTGTTTTTCCTGGGGTCTATGTCACTCCACGCCAGGCCAGGTCATTGGATCTGCCAAGGTGCCTGTAGTTTTCGGTGTCTGGGTGACTGTCACAACTTCACGCCCGCGTAGAGCCTGAGGCCTGCACCAAGCCTCTGCTTGGCGGTTCCGGATCCCTGCTGCTCGGCCTTCTCTTCTGGTCACTGGGGGGCACAGGTTGGTGATAGTCTGGCTAGATGGCAGGAAGCTGGTTGGGAAGGGCTAGCAGGGAAGATGGCAGCCGCTGTTCCATGGCACGCCGGCTCCTGCCGGCTCCCCCTGTTCCTCCTGGACTCAGATCCTCTGCTCCCGTTTCACGCTCGTGCTTCGGTTAAGAAGCTGTGTCTTATTTCAGGCTCTGGGCGGTCACAGTTCTGCACTGAGGCGATGTGCTGGGACAGACCCCAGACCCACGGGCGCTTATGCTGAGCGCCCCACGAGTTCTGGTCTCTGCTTGGGTGCGGCGTGGGGTGCCGGGGGTGCTGTGTCCTGGGGTTTGCTGTTCTCAGCGTCTGGGTGGTCCCCACGGCTCCTGGTCCTGTTTTTCCACAGCCTACTTCTTCGCTGCAGAGCCAGGCTGCTATCCGCCCGGCAGAGCCGGGCCGGCGGGGATCCGCGAGGAGCGCGGATCACTGTGCGGTGGCGTCCTTTGTTGTCCCCGCTCTGCTTCCTTGATCTTCTTTATTTGTTTGTGGTTCAAATTTCACTTTTTTTTTCTTCTGTTAAAAAGTTCTTTTTATGGTAAATTTAGATCCAAATCACAGCGTTTGGGGAAAGGCGTTTCACTCAGTCACCATCTTGGATCCTCCTCCTGCCATAATCTTCACTCTGATTTTTAAGGGCCCAATCATATAATAAGTAAAGAGATTAAAGGAAAGGTATATAAGTCACCTGGTGGTCACTACCTCCTCCTTTCACACCACAATGACATGAAATGGGCTTTTGTCAGTGGATCTCAGGTTTTGTTCCCTACTGCTAGCTTTTAAGCATGATTTGGGGCTCCCCATCTGGTTTTCTTACTGTAGTTTCTGGCACTGAGCCCCATTTTTTTGTGATATCAGACTCAAGAGGGAGCAGACTCCATTTCTCTTCACCCACACTTGCTGAAAGAATAAATCCATTGATTTAATCTCTCCTCCAGAATCGATAATTCAATTTCTCCCTGTAAGGATGTGAAAGAAAATGAAGTAATTAAAGCTGAGCTTTTCTAAAGTGGAGCCAGGAGATGGTGAGGGGATGACACTTGCACCTGCTACAGGTCCAACCACAGAAAGCTCCAATATAATTAGATGAATAACTGAAGCCAGCCCCTGGGCCTGTAGCACCTCACGGAACACCAGTGCAATATAGGCTTTCTGCTGAGCTGATGAACTTCTATTGAGAACAATTACTTTGGAAATACCCCTTAAAAACCTCTTGCCCTATGGGACACTGTTCAGGACCATTCTGATTTACTCAGTGCATCTGAACTCCTATTCTTAATTTACCAAATAAATGCTGTTTCCTTTGACATCACTATTAGTTTTTTTAAAAATTTTTAACTTCTAAGCCCAAACAAAAAACAACAACAAATAGTAATATATACTTTTTTTTTTTTTGCGGTACTGGGGGTTGAACTCAGGGGCATTCTACCTCTGAGCTATACCCCCAGCCCTATTTTTTTTATTCTTTATTTTGAAACCGAGTCTCACTAAGTTGCGGAGTGCCTCACTAGGTAGCTGAGGCTGGCCACGAACCTGGATCCTCCGGTCTCAGCCTCCTGAATGCTGGGATTACAAGCGTGCGCCACCACGCCCGGCAATATATACTTTTAAAAAATTGTTTTTTGATCAAATAAAGAGGTATGGTGTCAAGCAGTGCATATAGGTAGTGGGACTGAGCCAGACAGTTTCTCTGTTTCATTGAACTAGTTCTGGTGACATTCAGAAACTGCTTTGGTCCTAGTGAGATGAATGTTCAGCCTGAGCACATCTGTTTCTAGTAGCACATCTTAGCAACGAGTGTACATCTCTCTGGCCATGAGAAAACATTAAAGTCAGTATTTCTACTTGAGCAAATCTAAAGGTCGCTGATGCCAGGAAAGATCAGGTTAAGTTGCAAGATTGTAATTCAAAACGACTGCCCTGCATGATGGGGTTGGTTCTCCAGTTGTCTTCAAGATAAAGGAATCTTCATCAGTGAGTACCATAGTAGTCATGGCAACTACTATGGTGGACAACCAGCTCGTGGTGGGGGCCAATATTAGTATTTGAAATAACAAAGAAAAATTCAATTAGTCACCTCTGGTGGATGGTGAAATGGACAAATGAGACTCTTAATTGAACAAGGAAATAAGATGCAAGAAATATAAGAAAGCTCACAGTGGGTCATACTGGCCAAAGGCACGAGCTGGATGAAGAAAACAAGGTCTCTTAGCACATCCTCAGCAACTGGGCTGCCATTTCTCTAGAACAAAGAAAGGGTGGGAAGCAACCCCTTTATGTTTCCCTAGTCACACACGCCTCCTGCCCGAGGCCTGCATTTGAAAAAGTAGTCTCAAGGAAACAATCTTCCTCAGGGAGTATGTTCATCTGATTCATGGCATTGATCGACAAGGTCTTCTGAAAGATCGTTTATCTGGTTTAAAGCCCACTTCTATACAGAGGACAGACTTGCCATGAACAACTGAGGTAGCACAGTTGAAATGAAGTAACACGTAGCGTTGCTTATTAGACGCTTTCTTTTTGGACTATGTACTGTTCGATATTGAGCTTCTGTCCTGTAGGATGTATACAGGCTACTGGATAGCAGGTCCAGTGGCAAGCATTTCAGTTGGATGTAAGGAAAAATAAAAAGAGAACATGGGTGAGCCATGAGCGAGGCCTCAAGGATGTCACAGCTTTGCTGGAGGGGCATGCACCCTATTCACAGTTGTTTATATAGCAGCTTCATTGTAGAAACTTGGAAGCAACCAGGATGGCCTCCAAGATTGAGCAGATAAATAAACTGTGATGCATCCAGCTACTAGAATATTATTCAGTGCTAAAGGAGCAGAGCCATCAAGGAAAAAACAAGACAGGTAAGAACTTAAGTTCACATTGTATAGTAAGGAAAAGGAGGTGATCTCAAAAGGAAGGTATATTTCCCACTATGTGATATTCCGAAAAGGCAAAACAGTGGAGAAAGCAACAAGATTTGTGGTTGCTAGAGGTCAGGAGGATGATATGGGATGTTGCGCTGTGATCACACATCATACTGAGCTTCAGTGTGATAGAGACACATGCACGGAGCACTCGCTGCTTTCCCTCGGATTCCACCCTGCTCCTTTCTCCCCATTCAGAATACTGAAATTGTATATGCACAGAATGGAATTTTACTCAGCCATAAAGAAGAACAAAGTGATGTCATTTGCGTGGAAATAGATGGATCTAGAGAATATTATGCTAAGTGAGATCAGCCAGTTTCAGGAAGTCAAGAGTCATATGTTTTGCCTCATATATGGGAACTGGAGAGAAATTGGAAAACAACAAAAAAAGACTTCAGCACCTTTTTAAAAAATGTTAGTTGTGAGAAAGCACACATAAAATGTACCATTTTAACCTTTGTTTACTTAATTCTATGTGTGTGTGGTAATGGGGATTCCACTCAGGGCCTAGGTAAGGCTCTACCCGTGAACAACATCTCCAGCCCTTTTAAAATTTTATTTTCATTTATTTATTTTTTATTTTTATGTAAAATGATTTATTCACAATATCCAATGGAATTTATGCGTTTTAAAAATATATTTTTTTGGTGTATTGTAACCATATCATCATATTGAGGTTTAGTCGATTTTATTTTAGAGCTCACTACTTCTGCCTCAGCCTCCTGAGTAGTTGAGATTACAGGTGTGTGCCACTTTTTTTTGAGACTTAGGATTGAACACTGAGGCATTCTGCCTCTGAGCTGTACCCCTAGCCCTATTTTAATTTTCATTTCAAAATAGAGTCTCTCTAAGTGGTAAGGGCCTCTTTTAGTTGCTGAGGCTAGACTGGAACCTGCAATCCTCCTGTTTCAGCCTCCCCAGTACTGGGATCAAAGGCATGCACCACCACACCTGGCATCCTGGGACATTTTTTAGCATTAGTTTAATGGTCTTAAATATATTCACATTGTTGTGCAGCTAATCTCCAGAAATTTCTCATCATAAAAATGGAAACTGTATAGCTTTTAAATAACAGCCTCTCATTTTTCCCTTCCCACAAGCCCCTGCAATTCCCATGCTACTTTTTGTAGCTATGAATTTGACTATTCTAGATACATTGTGTAACAGAATCATGGAATAGTCGTCTTCTTCTGATTGGCTTGTTTATGTTAGCATAATGTCATCAGGATTCATTTATGTTATAGTATGTGTGAGAATGTCTTCTTAGGGTTCAGTAATAAACCCGCATATGTGTACATATCACATTTTGCTCCTTTATCCACTGGGATAGGCGCCTGCTTCACTCCCATGTTTTGTGATAATACTTTGGACATAGGTGTACAAGTATCATTTCAAGACCCTGATTTTAATTTTTTGTGTGTATGTCCAGAAGTGGAATTATTGGATGGTATGGTAAATCTATTTTTAGTATTTGGAGGAACTGCCATGCTGTTTTCCCTAGCACCTGCACCTCTTTAATTCCCACCTACAGTACACATACAAGGATTCCAATTTTCCCACCACACCCTCGCCACACTTACTGTTTTCTCATTCTCTCTCTTCCTTTCTCTCTCTCTCTCTCTCTCTCTCTCTCTCTCTCTCTCTCTCTCTCCCTCCCTCCCCTCTGTACCCCCCCTTTCCCTCTGTGTCGTGTGTGTGTGTGTGTGTGTGTGTGTGTGTGTGTGTGTGTGTGTGTGTTTGGTAAATAGTAGCCAACCTATTTGGTACAAAGTTATAGCTCATTGTGTTTAGGTTGCTTTTTTGATACATACATATATATGGGATAGTTCGATAAATTATGTTCAATACTATATCGGTTAAGATGTCTTTGGCTCAAGGAACAGGTACATGGCAGGAGAGTGAGCTTTTCCTTGCTAATGTGATGTCTGAAGTTGGTAAAGACCTTGATTAAGAAAACTTGGGGCAAAGTAAGTGTAATTGTCTGAGTATTCTATTATTCTTTCTCTTCACCAATTTCTCTGCCTCACGCACACCTTAAAGGCTGTTGACCCCGTGGTTCTACTCATAAACTTTTTGTGCTCACTAGATAATCTCATCCTTTCCCAGGACTCTAATCACTAATTGGAGTCTCTTCAATCACTAATTGTCTCTTCACTAATAACTCCTAGTTCTCTATCTTCAGGATAAGGACTCTGTCCTGTGTTCCAAATCTGCACATCCATCTATCTCCTATCCATTTCCATGGGCACATGTCCAAAACTGAGGACATTTTCCCACTCAAAACCCTCTCCTTCTCCTTAGACACCAGCTTCACTATCTCCTGATTTGAAACTTGAAAGTCATTCTAGAATTCTCCATCTCTATTTTGTTCTATTTCTCTATCTATCTATCTATCTATCTATCTATCTATCTATCTATCTATCTATATCTTTCTCTCTCTCTCTCTTTCTATCTCTATCTCTGTTTTCTCTCTCTGTGTTCTCTCTCTCTCTCTCTCTCTCTCTCTCTCTCTCTCTCTCTCTCTCTCTCTCTTTCGTGTTTGGAACACTCTACCTCTGAGATACAATATCAGACCTATCTCATTTTATTTTTTAAATTTGAAGCAGGTTTTCCCCACATTACCATGTTCTGGCCTCAAACCTGAGATTCTCCTGTCTCAGCCTCTTAAGTACTGGGATTGCAGGTGTGCACCACCTCACCCAGCTTGTCTATTCCTTTTCTTTACTTCATCCTATCTGTTTTATTTCTTAATAGTCCATTACTATTTCTAAAACTCTGATTCAGGACCTCACTTTTCTCTTAGAGTATTTCAAAGATCAATGAATTTGTCTGGATGTTTATACCTGCTTGAATCCATCCTCTGGACTGCTGGTACGAGTTTGTTTTCCTTTGGTATTCAGTTCCTATAAAAATGGTTCAGACCCCCAAGCTGCTCACAAGATATGCTTCATTACATTACTTACACTTAAAGACAGGGATAGGTTCTGAGAACTGGGTTATTAGGCAATTTTGTCATTGCATGAACATTATGCAACATATTTAGGGAAGTTAAGAGAGCTACAGCATAACTAGGCAATATAACTAAGGAACCACCTTTCTATATATATTTCAGCCTTGACAGAAAACATTCTTATGCAGTGCATGGCTTTTCTTTCATTTCCATTTATTAAATAAACTTTCATCACATTTACTTGCAGCAACATTTTAAAATCAGCATCTGGTTGATGATATGGCCTTGTTTTAATCTTTATGACAGTACATAAATTATTTAAATATGGCCTTACATGTTTTCTTTTCACTCAAATACCTGCCATTTTCCATTCAGTTCTTTGCTGTTCCCCAAATGAGCTCACTTGATGAACTGAAGGCATGTTTATAATGGCGGCTCATTGTGAGCAGTGTTGTTTGACTGCCTGGAATCCCTTCCTTTCTGCTCACCCTTGCCCCATCATCTCTTCACTCCACCCTTTCCATCCATCCCCGTGGCTTTTATTGCCATCCCAATGAGGGTGTATGTAGTTAGAACCCAGTGGGAGTTCAATACACATTAAAGAACAACACACTCCCCATTCTCACTGAAAGGTGGTTTCATTTGCCAGGAATGCTACAGAGGTAGTTTAGCCTTATTTATCTCTGAGTTTTACAGAAGCAACATTTCTCTTTTACTTCAAACACTCTTGCTCCACAGACTTTTATAACCTGATTATCCCTATGATGCAATTTGATGCTTCACAATTTTTCTTTCTTTGCCTCGTTTCCTTTGTTTTACCTAGCACCGCCTCTCTTCTAAACACAGACTTAATTTTTGTATTGCTTTCTTCTCATTCCTAGTTCTCAGAATGTTGTTCTCCTCGGTAGACACCATAGAATGGTCTTGAAGCTAATTGCTGCCCATTATTGTGCTTTGTCAGCAATGCTGTGTCTATGTGATCTTCTTCATTACTCTGAAGTCCTGAAAACGCAACTGCCCACATTTTTCGCCATTATCACCTGTATCAACTCCTAAGTAGCTCTTTGGGCTTGGGCAGGTCTATTTGCCTATCCAGCAACAGCCAACTTAAAAAAGTTCTATCACTGCAATGCCGGCTTCTACATAGTGCTAATGTTATCATGATGAACTGCAGTTCTATTTAATAATTCCCATTACCCAGTGGACTATAACTTAGTGATACTTGAAATAGAGTATCACTGAGTTGCTGAGGGAGTTGCTGAGGTTGGCCTCAAACCTGTGATCTTCTATCTGAGCCTCCCAAATAATGTGATTATAGGCACATACCACCATACCTGGCATAGCCAGTATTTTAGTAACTATATTTAGAGTTCATAGAGAATTCCTCAGCATTTATTTCTACCATATTATTTTGCCTAATAAAGGTCAAATGTCTGATCTGCCTGCTAGCAGAGTTTAAAAAAGAAATTTGAGGTTAATTAGCTTCATTCCTTCTTCTTACAAAAAAGATAAATGTCCTAAGAATTACTAAATCTTCTTCCACATAGAACAAAAGCACAAACAAAATATTAAAATACTACCTGGGGAATAATGTTCTAACATTCATCTAATGGAAAGGTCATTATCTCTGGAGTTTTACTTTTTAAAATTCAACTGTAGTGCAAGCATATTTATTAATGAGTAAAATAGTATGAGCTTGACCTCAAAATATCCAGTATATTAACAGGGTTTTCATTAGCATTCTTCTTCCTTTTCCTTCTCTAATTAAATTTTGAAGATGTAATCCTAATGAAATTGGGATGGATGTAAGATACCTATCTCTGGTTTAATGACAGGAGCTTATACTACAATAACTCTGAACTGGGAGTTAAGAGGCCTGGGTTCTCAATTAATTAGTCAATGACCCAGCTAAGTATGGATCTGTACCAAACTAAGTACCCCAACTCATGAAACTAGGACACTGTATACTTCAAAGGAATGTTTATAAGGATCAAGTGAAATTACTTTGAGACTTTTCTATGCAAAGTACAGAGTGCTTAAATATCATAGATCATTTGATTTACTCTCTACCTACGCAATGTAACCATGTGTAATAGTCAGATGCGGAATGTCCCCTGAAGAGTTCATGTATCAGAGTTGATGTAATTAAGTCGTGAGGCTGTCAGTGCATCAGTAGATGAGCAAACTCAGTAATGGATTCACTGGGTGGTAACCCAGCCTGGAGAGATATGGCTGGAGAAGGTGAATCCCTTGGGGCATGGCCTTAAGGGCTGTGCTTCTGTCCTGAATCCCCTGGTGCGGCCTCTCCCCCCCACCCCTGCTCCTTCTGCTCCATGATATAAAGAGAAGAAACATTACTCTTTACGCTTTCCCTCTCTGCTTCTCACCACCATGTCCTGAGTTCCATAGATTTAGCCTTACCTGGACGGTATCTCTACAAAACTGTGAGCAAAGAAATTGCCCTTCCTCTAAGTTGTGTGGTCAGTCACATTGGATTATAGCAGTGGTAATGCTAACCGAGACACCATGTGACCTTCTTCAGGATCCAAATGGAGAGAGATTGGTGTGAAGAAGCTAAATTATCCCATTGACATTTGAGTCCATGTTACCTCCACACCCAACCCACAAGTTTGAGAATAAGTCTACGAACATATAAGAGAATAAGTCTATCTAATACATAAAATGACTTTGGAACCGTTTTCTGGAACTCAATGAAAAGAAAAAAAATTGAGTAGAAACACATTTTCTGCCTCTAAAAAAATGTGCAAACACCAAAATCATTTCCAAAACTATAATAATGCTATAAAGTGATGTTATTCCTTATAGGCATAAGCAGTATATATGCCCCAAAATAGCTATGGTCAACAGCAATGAGGCTTCCTTCTAACTTAACTACCAATGACAGAATAAAATAAATGTGTCATCATTGTATCTGATGAATAATGAAAAGTACATGTCTATACTACCTAATATCAGCTTTATTCTATTTTTGGAGTTCAGGGATGACATTTTAAGAGTTAAACGTTTTTTATGAAGGTAATTAAATACATTAATTATGACATCAAAGATTTCCCTCTTCTCAGAGAAGTTACTAAATAACTTCTGAAATTTAGATTGAGATCCTTATTATTATTATTCTTACTCTGGAATTTATTAGTTGAGATCCTTATTATTATTGTTATTAGTATTATTACCATCATTAATCTGTTAACTATTTTTGTTTTCATTTAGAACCCCTGAAGTCTACTTTGACCGAATGTGACAGCAGGGATTAGTTGATTTTCATATACTATATCTTGTTTACCAAAGGGATTTTGTTCCTTCATCTCTGGAAAATAGGCTGTATCTTTTTTTTTTCCCTATCTTTTTTTTCAGGTATATGTTTTTAATACTTTTATGGGTGCATTGTAATTATACACCTTAGTGAAGGTGAAAGTAACACAAATATACATTCACATAGCACTTGGTGTGTTTCCCTCTGGTCTCCATCCTACCCCACCTCACCCCTCCCCATACAGAGTAGCGAGAATGCCAGTTATTCCTTCATGAGTGGACGTGGTATTATTCAAAACGTTTCCTTCATTAGTTCTCCTTTCCCCCTCTCCCCATGTCCCCTTCCACTATCATACTTGTCTCTTCATTTATCTGAAGTCCTTTCTGTTTCCTATTTTCTCTCTAGCTTCCACATACAAAAGAAAACCTACAACCTTTGACTTTCTGAGACTGACTGATCTCACTTAGCATAGTATTCTCTGGCTTCAGACGTTTTCCCACAAATGACATAATTTTGTTCTTCTTTGTGGCTGAGTAAAACACATTTTCTTTATCCATTCATCTGCTGTCAGACTTGTGGGTTGCTTCCATAATTTGGCTACTGTGAATTGTGCTGCTATAAACATGGATATGCATGTGTCACTGTAGTATTCTGACTTTAGTTCTTCTAGAAAGATACTAAGGAGTGGTACAGCTGGGTCATATGTTGGTTCTATTTCTAGTCTTTTGAAGAACTTTCATACTGATCTCCATAGTGGCTGTACTAACTTGCAACCTCACCAACAGTGTATAAGGGGTCCTGCTTCTTATATCCTCACCAGCATTTATTATTGTTCACATTCTTTTTTAATTTAATGTTTTATTTTATTGATGCATTGTAATCATATACTGTTGTGAGATACAAGCTGGTAGAGGCATACATGCACCCAGGTCTCAGTCAACCCTTCCCCAATTCCCACCCCATTCCTCCCCTGCCCCTCTCTCATGTTCGGTTTAGTGATTGACTTTGATATGTTTGTGAATGTGCATCATGTGCATTAGGGTGTCCCCCCATCACCTTCAGATAGGTTGCCTTATTTGCTCTTCTAAGGTTTTTCTTCTTGATTGCCATTTTAACTGGATTCAGATGAAAAATAAGTTGTACCTTAACAATAATAGTGACATTTTTCTTAAGTTTTGTTTTTAACATCAGGGATACCTCTAGATGAGGTATTCTCTACGTATTTTCTCATAGCTAACATATCTAACTATCACTGCTGATCACTGGAACAATTACAAAAGGATAAAGATGGTGGGCACAGCAGGGCAGACTACCTACTGGTGTCTGGTATGTGGACACTATGACTTCACCAGCAGTATCAGCTCAGGATAGTATTCTGTTGCACAGTAACAAAATTCATAGAAAATAACAAACAAAACAAGCAGCTATCTTATTCACTGACATAGTAAACATGAGCACACCAAAAATTTCCAGTAACAGACGTGAAAACTTAGAACATCTTTGGTGCTTTGGGGGGCTCGTCCCACATCTTTTCTCTGAAGGTCCTCCCTGTCATCACTTTATCCTCTTTACTGATTCCCAACTCCACTGTGGCTGTCATGCCTCCCTGATGCCTGGAACAGTGCCCTGTTGCCATGGAAATAATCACTTTAAAAAACAATACAATGCAATAAAATAAGTAATAATGAAAGCTTAGGCAGCCTGTACTGTAGCCAGGAAGGGAGGGTAGAGCCAGAAATAGAATGTGCTTGCCGACCATGACAAGTCGACCACTGCATTGCCCTTCCTTTTTATTACTTTTCAGATAGGTCCTCTCAGATGATGACAGGCAGATGCAGAGTTTGAATCAGGAAAATATGAAGGTAACGGTAAGATGACAGAACTTGTTCTATGATGACTTCAGATTACCCACCCCTAAGTTCAAGACGAGTTGACTCTTGCAATGCCCTCCTCAAACCCCATCAAAATCAGAGTCAAACTGGTATCAAATTGGCTATGTTTTTCATGCTTTTCTGTTTCTAGTACCGAAATACTTTCATTTTGTCCATAGCATAGCAGACAGCCCCTCGATTTCGGAGCACATCTAGTAGAGAGATGCATGTTGCTGCAAGGGCTAACTCACCACATCATGAAGTCATGGGATGAGCACGATGGAGCCTACAAAACCACAGGGGCTGGGCATGGTGCTGCTCGCCTGTAATCCCGTAATACCAGTACTTGGGAGGTTGCAACAGAAGGATCGCAGGTTCGAAGCTAGTCTCAGCAACTGAGTGAGATCCATAGCAAATTAGTGAGACCCTGTTTTAAAAAAGAAAGAAAGAAAGAAAATTGGGCTGGGGGTATAGCTTGGAAGTAGAATGTCCCTGGGTTCTAACACACACACACACACACACACACACACACACACACACACACACACACACACTACTGGCTGGCCCTATATATTTTCCTTGGTTTTGTTCTGGCTTTGAAGTAATTAATTGTCTTGCCTTTAAACTGACATTGTTCAAGCATAGTTCAAATTCATGTTTGATTTAAAATTCAGGAGACCCAGTTAATAAGTATTTATCAAATCCTTATTACATCCCAGGTACTACATTGAAGTGAAAATTGTATACATGTAATATAGCAGAAAATACAAAGCAAATTTTATAGAAAAGGTTTTATTTTTCATATAGTCATTTCTGAAAATGGATCAACATTCATATCTATTTAAATATTCTATTTAAATTCAGGAGCTTAAGACCAAAAGTCAACAAAAGATTTCTTTTAAATTGTAAAGTACTTTCATGAGCCACATAGTGAATTTTCAGTCAAGGACACACTGTGTTCATTGGAGATTCAGTGAGATGACATCATTTAGCATGAGTGTAGCCATCTTAGTGTGTGTATGTTCACTCTTTGATGTTCTTGCAGCAAAATTCCTGATAATGCATTTCTCAGAACATTGTTAAGTGATGCATAACTATAATTTATTTTCTTCCAAATTTATTGCTGAGGTTTTCTTAGTAATATATTAAGGAACTTATTTTGTGTATGTGGTACTAGGGATTGAACCCAGGGGCACTCTACCTCTGAGCTATACTCCCAGCCCTATTTTATTTTTATTTTGAAACAGAATCTCACTAAGTTGCTAAGGGTCTTGCAAAGTCACTAAGACTTGAATCTGAGATTTTCCTGTCTCAGCTTCCCAAGTACTGTGACTACAGACATCCACCACCACACCTAGCTTATTAAGAAACTTTTAAGAACAGTTTCATACAAATTAGTAATATATTTTCAAAAATAGGACAATGATCTGTTTTGGGTTTTTTTTGGCACCAGAGTTATTCTTTTTCTCATAGTCAATTAATTATATTTCCTTGGAAGAAAAAAAATTAAAAACACAGAAATAAGTCTTAAGAACCATAATGCAAAATAAAAATAAAATGTAGCAGTGACCAACCTTTATGGAACGCATGATATTTTGAAAGTACCGTAAACCTCAGAAGCAATTCCTCCAATCATTTTCCTTATGTAGTGAAGAAATTAAAGGTCAGTGGAATGTGTTGGGAAATGGAATCCAGGTAAGTCTGGTTGTAGAAGCAGGACAACAGGCCACCCCATTCTACAGGGTAAGATAAGAACAATGACGGATGTTTCAGCTGGGGCCTCAACGCTGAGAGGAGGACCCAATCTCTTCAGTCCGAGGCATTGAGGACAGATTCCATAAAAATGGCGGTGCTCTGGGTTGGGCCTGGAAGGGTGAGCACATTTGAACACACACCTTAGTGAGTGAGGAAGGTTAGATGCAAAGACATGGGAAGCGGAAGGCTGACTCCTGTCTCGGGAACATGGGGTGAATGGGAATGAGAAGCCAGATGGAATCTTGGAAAGGAGGCGAGAAACTTGCTGCTGGAGACCTTAAATGTGAAACAAGAGGTAGGTAAGAGGCAATATTCCTGGTACTTTATTTCAAGCAAGATTATTTGGAAGGTTTTAAGAGACGTATCGGATTCATCAAATATTATCTGTGCACTGGTGATTTCAAAATATGCTCTGTTTAAGTTCTATGCATTGGACATCATCATGATTGCATTTTATGGAATGAAATACACTGCTAAATATTTATTAGATTTTCTTTCATTTAATTTTTTTTTCTGGGTATGTTGGCACCTGGCTGTAATCCCAGTACTGAAGAGGCTAAAATAGGAGGACCACAAGTTTGAGGTCAGCCTCAGCAATTTGTTGATACCTTCAACAACCTAGCAAGACCTTGTTTAAAAAAAGAAATGAGGAGAGTGGAACTAGGTGTGTATCTTGGAGGCAGAATGCTCCTGGGTTCAATCCCCAGCACACACACACAAATTCTTCATCATCAATCTATCATTTTTGAAAAAAAAACTGTAGGCCCACACTGATAGATGCATGTCTTAAAGTTCTACTTCTAGTTCTTAGCAAAAACACAATAATTTTAACATGGAGAAACTTCTCAGTGAGCTGTATATCAATCATTTCAAATAGTACCTGTCAAATTAATGTGTCTTTGAGTAGTTTTAACCACCTGGGAATACAAGACAAGCCAATTGGAAATGAATGGCTATTGGTTGGAAATAAATTAGTCCTTAACAATTGTTGGTTAAAACTCCTGAAATATTAAAATAGGGTATGCTGCTCACAGTATCACATCTGCCTGAATCTGTCTGGAAAGAAGTTGTTACAAGGTTACAGTGCATCCATCAGAACCCAAGGAGGTGAACAGTGCCTGGGCCTTCTCAGAGGCAGTACTGCAAAGCTGCTGGGATCCGAGCAGCTAGTCTGTCTCCTCTCCTCAGCTCTCCTCCTCTCTCTTGTTCTCCTCCACACGTGGTTCTCATTCTGCTTCTGGTCGGACTCCTCCTATACAGCACCAGGATAGTTTTCCAACTCCATGAAGTAGCAGTAATCAATTTAGTCTTGGAGCGTATGCCTCGCTTGGTTAAATTCTTAGGGGAGGATCTGATTACTTGAGATCATCAGTGAAAGGTTGGTCCTTGAGCCAATTGAATGTGGTCCTAGAGGGCTGAAGACTACATTTCGGAAACATGAAAAAGCATGCACGTGCTCTCTCTGGAAGGAAGTAGTGGGGTAAGAGTGGTCAGAGCTTTCAGAGTGGAGGCTGTTAGCGGAGGAGGAACCCCAGGTTCATCCAACGCAGAGGTGAATAGTAAGAATAAATGAGTTTCATGGAATCCTGTTTGTGGAATTATAATGTAACGAATGTGTTGGGAATATCTGTGTTGAGGAGTAGAGATAAAAAGAGTTAAGATAGTGTGTTGGTTTGGATCAGGAGTGTCCATCTAGGGCAGGGTCCCCGGTGCAGCAGTGCTCAGACGTGCAGCTCTGGAGAGGTGATTGGACTAGGAGGGACTCTGCCTCTGGGTGGATGAATCATCAGAGGCTCATGACAGCACTGGGAGGTCACAGGGACTGTGTCTCTACTTTCCAGCCATCTTGAGCTGGGCAGCCTTCCTGTGCTCTGCTCTTCTGCCATGATGTTCTTCCTCACTGCAGGCCCAAAGCATGGAGCCAGCCCACCATAGACTGCAAACTCTGAAACCAGGAACCAAGCGAATCTTCTCATTTTTTAAATTGTTTTTCTCATTTATTTTGTCACAGTGACAGAAAACTAACCAGCACTAATGGGTTCATATTAGGTAGTGAATTAGACTACCTAATATGATACCAAGAATAATAATAATAGATACCAAGAATCTTAGGTGTTTCCTGACCTCTTATCCAGACTACCCAGAAACATGCCAGGAGTTTATTTCTGCTTTTTTTTTTTAATTTTGGTTTTACTTTCATTGTAATTGAGTTCACAGATTCATAAAAGTTAACTCCTAATTTTGTCTCAAGGTATCAAATTAACTTATGAACAATGATTATTAAATCCACCTCAATTTACATTTACATTGAGCATGTTCTTTACATATCTAAGTTTAATTATTCTGCATGATTTGGAGTTAAAAAGTTGAAAAGTTTATTGAATTACTCCTATTAACTTACTTTTTAAACTTTTAATTGAAAAGTGATATAGAGTACACGTTCATTGTAAAAGATTCAAACAAAACTAAATGTGAAATATAAAATGCAAAATATGAGTTTCTTTTCTTATCTCTCTCCTGGTATCCTCAGCCTACACTTCACCCCATTCTGCAGTCTTTACTATACATGGTCATAGTTTATAGTATTCTTCTATATATTATATATATATATATATATATATATGTGTGTGTGTGTGTGTGTGTGTGTGTATCAATATATATACATTATATACATATAATTTTTAAATCATAAGGAATATAATACTTTCAGTAAAATTTATTTATCCTTTAAAAAGAAATGTTTATTACCATCTCACTGAGACCAAAATATATATATGTATATATATTGATATATATGTATACATATATATTGATCAACTGTAGAACTGTAGATCAAAAATATCCAAGAAAAAAGTTGTGTCTGTACTGAACATGTACAGGCTTTGTGTTTTCCTACATTATTCCCTAAACAATAAAGCATAGCAACTATTTACATAGCACTTACTATTATAAATTACATAGATTTCTATAAAATTTATAGGAGGAAGTGTAAATTTTATGTGAATACCATTCCATTTTATATAAGGGACTTTAGCATCTACAGATTTTAGTATCTTCAGAGAGTACTGGAACTAATTTCCTCTGGATAACAAGGGATATTAGTTTGTATATGCACATAGAGAGACAGAGTTCATATTATTTCATACTACAGATTTAATTTAATCATTTTAAGTATATGCTCAGTACGAGTTAAGCAATTTTGCTATTGTTAGTGCAATAATAAGTATTCTTGTCCATATTTTTGTGTATATGTAATTATACTTATGTATAATGTGTGGGGAAAGATTCCCAGAGAGAAGGAGGTAGCCCCGCCCGACGGAAAGGAAAAAAAGGCATCAAAGATGGCGCAGAGGGGAAGTGGCGAGGGTGGAGGCCTCAGAGTGTTTACCAGAGACCAGGATTGGACGAGGGATGTCTCCTCAGCATGATCAAGACACTGATAGGTCCCTAGTAGCGTGACCGGCGCGTGATCAGCTTTTGGACTGGGCCAAAGAGGCATGACCAAGATGACATTTATCCTGATTGGCCCTGCAAGGAGACACCCCTCTCACTCTGCTCTATATAACTCTTTGCCCCTCGTGTAATAAACAGATGAGTCCTCTGATGCTCAGTCCCCGCCGTGTGTTCATTTCAGCACGACCTTCCTTTTCCACGGGGAACCCCCTTTTCGGGGTAGACGCTCCAGGGAGATCAGGATAGGGGCCCCCTTTGTCAGGAGGACCCCACAATAATGGATTCCAAACTGAATTTTGGCATCAAAGCGTATATACACTTTAAATTTTTATTAATAAAGCCATGTCTCTTTCCAAAAAAGCAGTATCAATTTATACTTCCACCAACGGTGTAGGTGATTACCTATTTTTCATTCCTTCACCAGTTATGTTAAGAATTTTTTCTTGATACCCTTTCAAAGTATTTACATCAGATTATATATTTTATAACAAAGTAATAATTTACATGTCACAATATACAAATGATGCAGAAGATTTTTATGAGTGATTGAAGATGAAATTAATTTTTAAATCATAAGGAATATAATATTTTCAGTAAAATTTACTTATCCTTTAAAAAGAAATGTTTATTACCATCTCACTGAGACCAAAATATACTCCATGTTTTCCAGAAAAAAATGGCCAATGACTGAAGGTTTTAGGGGTTTTATGAATTCTTGACAGTTTTAAGTGACATATTTGCATGAGTAAATTAGTTCAGAATCAAGGAATAATTAACTTAGAGGAATATGCCAGTTCTCCAATTTGCAAAAGACAAAACACATCACTGGTCCTTCTGGTATCCTCTTCTGCATCCAGATCTGGAAGGAACATCATCCACACATGTAGCTATTATGCCTGGATGGTGAGTGTGTGTGTGTGTGTGTGTGAATGTGTGATGCATAATTATGGACCCTTGGGAAAACTTGGATTGCTTGGCAGTGTCACAGCACATTGAAGGTTTCACATTTTGGAAAGTGACCTGTCCCTCCCTTTCAGTCACTAAAAGGAGTTGCAATTCTGGGAGTCCAAAGCCTCTGACGAAATCCCACTCATTCCCCATAGGTAATCAATAAGTAATCCAGATAGCTATTGGGAAGGAAATTGCACTCTAAGTGTGCTGCAGACGATTGTGGTTTAATCTTTGCAGTGCCTTGATGCACAATGTGCATTCAAACACCTGAAAACTTGGCACTGTTGTATGTACAGTAAGCACATAATTAATCTGTTAAATGTAATTTGTTTGGCCCCTACCGAAGATTCACTGAATGAAATACAGCCCGAAGTGCTTAGGATCAGTCTTCAAAAACATCCTAACTTTCTCGTAGGACTGTCTTTTTAAGACCAAAGCCTATTTATTTTTCTGACTTAGAAAGTTTCCTGTTGATACAAGTTATATTTTGGCTGGAACCAGTGTTTCTTAAATCGATGAGGAGTCCTTAATAAGAAATGACACAGATCACAATGCTGAGATTGGAACAGGGGAGCTCCTATCAACTGAGATCGTGGTAAAGATACATCACTTGGATTTCCACTGAAATTTATTTGAACATTTTTAATAGCACAAAGGTGGATGTGACACAGCTGGGGAGGAGGAACACAGAATTCAGCCGTTTCTACCTGTCTTCCACCAAGGGAGTTGTGGTTTTACATCATGGAAAATGTAATCAGATTGAAGGCTCTCGAGATTGAAGAGAACGGGTTATGGAACTGGAGCCTATGCCAAAAGTAATTACTGGATAAATATGAGAGACAATTTTAGTACGCTGCGTAGGAGAGCACAATGACATTAACAGCTGGTTTTTCCCTTGGCCCTGGATGGTATTTGAAATCATGCCATTATATATATGCCAAGCATTATTTATGCTTGTGGTAATCTTAGGTAGCTATTTGATACTTTCTATGATCAAATATAAGTCAATGTTTTCATACTCTTCTGAAAAAAGAATCTCCAGATTGACCTTTAATATTAATGTGTGAGAGAGATGTGTATGATCAATTAAAACATCCATGTTTGCTGTGTGTGTGTGTGTGTGTGTGTGTGTGTGTGTGTTAATTATTGGGGATTGAATGCAGGGGCATTCTACCTCTAAGCTATACCCCCAGCCCTATTCTAGCCCTATTTTATTCTTTCATTTTGAAACAGGATCTCGCTCAGTTGCTGAAGCTGGTGGCAAACCTGCAATCCTCCTGTCTCAGCTTCCCACATGCTGCCATATTTCTAGAAATCAACATTTATAAAATATGAGTTTAAACTGATGAGATAAAAGCTGTTTCTCTATTATTTTATGCAATAGACTTCATAGGTGGAGACTTAAATAAGGATTGCATCATACTAAGGAAATGCTTAGTATGATGAGGTCAGCCCTCTGGTCATAATTTACTCTAAAGGAACTTACTCTTGCTTCTCACTTAGCCCTAGGCTTTGTACACTTATGTCTGGAGATCCGAGTATGTACACCGTGCCATTGCTGGCTCTGGGGTGGGCATAGAGTCACATGCTCTGTCGGGGTGTGTACGGTCTTGTGTCATGCTCATTGTAGTAAATAGACTGGAATACTATTGTGCTGCTATTCTTTTATTGTAATGTCGAAGTCTAATTGATCATGGAGGCTCACACAGATCAAACAACACTTAGAAAACCACCTGAAAAAAGAACACAACTTTGGTCTCAGATTTCAAAAACCTAACTCTATCACAAAGGAAGCAACTGGCTTTGGGGATAATATGCACTTTGTCATGGCAGGGTGCTGATAAGGAATGTGTGATACAGTTGGTTCTTTAACTTTTGACTGAAGGCTAGCAGGAAGTCCTCTATTTCTGTTGAAGCTCACAGCAGGTGAAAAGTTTTAAATTTTTGGACGAATTTAATTCATGTAATCCAAATGCTTCTGGGTAAATTTAGAATGCCATTCTGTTTGTTTGTTTGTTTTGTTTTTTTCTGGTACTGGGGATTAAACCCAGGGGCATTCTACCTCCGAGCTACACCTTAGCCCTATTTTTTAGTCTTTATTTTGAAACAGGGTCACACTAAGTTGCAGAGGGTCTCACTAAGTAGCTGAGGCTGGCCATGAACCCAGATCCTCCTGTCTCAGCCTCTCAAGTACAAGGATTACAAGCATGCACCACTACGCCTGGCTAGAATGCTATTCTGTATCTGCATGTGATTCCTCATCAGCAGGCACTTATTAATATTTTCTTTAAAAATATTGTAACATTTGGAAGAAAGCTATCAAACCATTGGAAAGTGTTATGTTAAATGGTAAAATTGAGCTAGATGTGGTGGTATACACCTGTAATCCCAGTACTTGGGAGGTTGAGATAGGAAGATCACAGGTTTGAGGCCAGCATCAACAACTTAGGGAGACTCTCAAGCAACCTAGGGAGACTCTATTTCAAAATAAAAAATAAGAAGAGCTGGGGGGGTGTCACTTGGAAATAGCATGCCCCTGGATTCAATCCCCAGTACCACACACAAAAATGAAGATAAAATTATATATTAAAAAAAAGGTAGAGATAAGAACAACTCATAGTCATAGAGTGCCCAAGTACAGTTTGTTTTTTTGTTTGTTTGTTTTGTTTTCTACCTCTAATCCACATATCCACATGTCCCAGCCTGATGTTCTTTTTTATTTTGATATAGGCTCTCTTGCTAAGTTGCTGAGACTGGCCTTGAACCTGTGATCCTCCTATTTTAGCCTCCCAAATACTGGGATTACAGGTGCACTACTACACCTGAACCAAATACAATTTAATTTCTAGACTTTTTTTTTTTTTTACAAATTATGTGGATTGAATTTTTTGTGAAGTATGCATAAATTGTTTTTTTGAAAAACAGCCAATCTTCTAAATAACTAAAAATGTGACATTTGTTTTTCAAATCAATCTATTAATAATATTTAGAAGTTGTCCAAGCCGGGCGTGGTTACGCACGCTTGTAATCCCAGCATTCAGGAGGCTGAGACTGGAGGATCCGGGTTCGCGGCCAGGCTCAGCTACCTAGTGAGCCACGCTGCAACTTAGTGAGACTCAGTTTCAAAATAAAGAATAAAAAATAGGGCTGGGGGTATAGCTTGGAGGTAGAATGCCCCTGAGTTTAGTCCCCAGTACCGCAAAAAAAAAAAAAAAGTCCATTTTCAGAATTTCTAATCTAGTAATTATATTTAATCTACAAATTTACACATTACCCCTACTTATATCTCATGAGACAGCGTATTTTACTCTAGAATATGATCAAAGTTGAAGTATATTTTCTCTTCTTCACTTCTTAACCACATTTCCCACCACCTGATTTTATTTTTAACATTTACCTTTTCATTGGTAAACACACTTCAAGCCACTCTTGTTTGATCTATTCCATTCAAAAACATACTGTGTCCTCAAGCTTCAAGGAAGAGGAAATGAGGATCTTTACAGTGTATTACATTTTCTTTGTTCCTTGTCTTTCAATTTTAGGTGTAATATTTGCATTGTCCTCTATAACTATAATCCTGCATTTCTTTTACTCTTAGGTCTACTGTTGAATAGATTCGCTGCCCACTGCCAGCCTTTTGCCAGAATTTTGCTTTTCATTTCTTTCTGAGATAGCTCTAGTAGTTTTATGGGGAAAAGTTATAAAATGTTATTGAATATTAATAGGCATTTGTATGTTGCTTTTTAAACATTTCATGTCTTTTTTGCAGGGCATAATATTCCTAACTTACACTTTCTTCTCCTCCTCCTCCTCCTCCTCCTCCTCCTTCTTCTTCTAGTATTATTATTATTATTATTATTATTATTATTATTATTATTATTTGTGGTACTGGGGATTGAACCCAGGGGCATTCTACCTCCAGGCTGCACCCCCAGGCCTATTTTTATTCCTTATTTTGAAACAGAGTCTAAGCTGCAGAGAGCCTCACTAAGTAGCTGAGGTTGACCATGAACCTGGATCCTCTGGTCTCATCCTCCCAAGTATTGGGATTACAAGTGTCTGCCACCATGCCCGACTTATTATTTGGCTTTTGTATTTATGGGAATTTTGAAAAGCCTGTTCTATGGCCCTCTTGATAGTATTTTGAAGTTAGTAACCAGCCCGTTCATGCTTTCTTTTTATAAAGAAGTCTTTCCTCCTAGTTCTTCAAATATTTAATTTTTATAGTTAAATAATTTTGTTACATTGTTTCTCAGTTTTTCCACTTCTGTGACAATTTTTCCTGGAAAAGAGTGTACTCTTTAAATTTGTTGTGTCAAATATTTTTATTTTCTTGACGTTTCCCTGGAATTATATTGTTAAATATGTTCAGATTCTTTTTTTTTTTCTTTTTCCAGAAATGCCAAATATTGCCTATTTGGCTAAACCAGAAATACTTATCTTTCATCACAAACTTGCTACTTTCTACTTAAAGTTATTTGATAGTAAAAATATATCAAATTAAGTAACTACACTGATTTCTCTGCTCTCCAGAGCTTTAAGAAATGCAGGTCTAGGGAGGATGCTTTCGTTGGCTGATTCAGTGATAGAGACAAATCATAGAGAAGAAAGAAAGGTTAATAAATGACTCTATGAGAGAAAGTGAGAAACAGAAAATTCCAGGGCGTAGATTGAAGAGATGAACAGAAGAAAGGAGGAGGGAGGGAGAGAGACGACTGGGATCCGGCATATCCACGTGTGTGTGTGCATGGGTGTGTATGCATGGACCTGTGTGTGCATGTTCTTGTATGCATGTGGATTGGGTGATGGGTACAGCTGGCCTACAGAGGACGCTTGGTGGAGGAGGAACCGCATAAGATTGCTTAGTCACATTTCACTCATGCTTGGGTTCCCTTCTTCATCCAAGCTGCGCCCTGGAGAATCTCCTTGAATTCTTCCCATAGGCTCACCTTGTTATTGTGCCTTTTGTTGTTGTTTTTTGGTTGTTTGTTGGAAGAAGGGATTAAACTCAGGGGCATTCTACCTCTGAGCTATACCCTCAGCCCTATTTTTTTTTTTTTTTTTAAGCAGGGTCTCGCAAAGTTGCTGAGGCCCTTGCTAAGTTGCTGAGGCTGGCCTCGGGCCTGCAATCCTCCTGTCTCAGCCTCCCAGGTACTGGGATTACAGGAATGCACCACCATGCCTAGTGAAGGGCCAGTTCATTAGCATGGCTTCAGCCTGAATCTCAGTGCTTCCAAACCTCTTCTTACACATTCCATTTTCAGCCATACACAACCTTACTGGCATGTGTGCTTATCCGTTTATTTATTGTCCCTTCAATCTGTGAGTTTTCAGATGATGCTTCCCTGTGCCTCTCCTTTCCTTAGCCTCAGCTCCTGTTTTCTCAAGACTGATCACAAGCAGGATGCAGACATCTTTTTATGGTGGCGCACAGACCCACCCTGTCCTCTGCCACCTGGACATTTGAGCTGCAGTGTATGCTGCTCTTCTGTCCCTCTGTACGCCTGTGTGCACCCCCGGCACATATTGTTTTGAAATCATCAATTTAGCACATACGTTTGAAGTCTTCAGTATGATGTGATTACCCACCTGAACCCCTTCCCAGGCCAGATCTTGGGTCACCTTCACCATTCTCTTCCATAGTGGTAAACAAAACACAAGGCAATTGCCGATTGAATGAATGAAACAGTGATTAAGAAATGCTTGTATTGATCTGCATGGAATGTGTAAAATGTTAATATTAATACAAGGTTGGCATTCCCAGTCCAATAATCTGAAGCCTAAAGTGCTCTCAAATCTGAAACTTTCAGAGCACTGACACAGGACAACAGAGATGGAAAAATCCATTCCCTGAAACATTGTTTCATGCACAAAATTACAGAAAATATTGTATGAAATTATCCTCAGGCTGCTTGTGTAAGGTATACACTGGATAGAAATGAATTTCATGTTTAGTGTTGGGTACTGAAACCAAAATATCTCAGTAGATATGTGCAAATATTCCCAAATCTGAAAAAAATCTGAAATCCAAAACACTTATGGTCTAGTCTTTCTGACAAGGTAGACTCCAGCTGTATTTAGTTTTTAGCCATTTCTTATCTGACTGTGTGTTTCTTGTGACTAGTAAGCCCAAGCTTCTCAAGAAATAAATCATATCTTTATAGTGTTCTTGAACTATGCCCATCCCATCTGTCCCTACTCCATCTCACAACTCTTCTGTTTATCGAGTAAAATGGAATTACTTGACTTCCAAGTACGTATTTGATGTGCAGTTTGACTGCTGGTCTACATACTTGCTGTAGTGTCATTTAAAGGAAGAGATTATTTTCTAAACCCAAGAATAGCAATCTGCTCTTAATATTCCATCTTTAGAATAATACATTATTTTAGGTTAAGAAATAAACCCTGTTACTGTGGTCCTCCTTCATGGTAGAAAGTTAAGACAACAGCACCTTGATATGAATTAGGTCATCAAGGTGCCAGACCAGTGTTAAGTACTAGGGCAAAAGTACTTTCAGAAAGGCCCAAAAAGGCAGGTGATGCATTTGGAAAGCTGACTGCGTATTTCACCATTTTGGCTCCCACTAATCCGAGATACCTAATATTTACACATCGGTGAAAGCTTCATGCATTGGTAATCTTCCTGCATTTTTATTCCTAACAGAAATAGATGCATAAAGTTCCATTTTTAGTAGACAGTGATTATAGACTCAGTGATTTAAAATAGAAGCTGCAAGGGTGACTAAACGCTTAGCACAGGATGCCCTGGACCAGAAGAGCAAACGGCATCCGAGTGAGGTGGCTGCAGCCGCCCACCCACCGCCTTGCAGCCTGAAAGGCTCTCTTTACATCACGGATGCACGTGATGTGGCCTGCCCTAAGAAATCTTTTATGGATAATCAAGATAATTCAAGTTTTAAAACCAAGGGGTTTAAAAACAAGATTTTATCCAGGCATAGTGGTGCACACCTCTAATTCCAGTTCTTGAGAGGCTGAGCCAAGAAGATCACAGGTTCAAGGCCAGCCTCAGCAACTTAGGCCCTCAGCAACTTAGTGAGACCGTGTTTAAAAATAAAAAATAAAATAGGGCTGGGAGTATAGCTCAGAGGTAGAATCCCTCTGGGTGCAATCTCCAGGATCACACACACACACACACACACACACACACACACACACACACAAAATGAACACACACGGGCAAGGTCTTGCTGTGCCATGTCGTGTAGCAGGGGTGACAGTTTTCTTACGTTTTATTCTGTTCCAACCCCATCCTTGTACATGGCTGCTTATATTTGACTTTTAACACAGTCTATTGCAATGATCCGTGTATCTTCTATTGTTCCTTTCTAGACTGGAAACTGGCTGAGATAGTGGCAGTCCCATTTATGCCCTGGGCTCCGGTCCCTTCCCATGTGCCCAAGGGACTGTTGTCAGATGACCCGCCGTTGCTGGCGTTTCCTGAGCCTCCTCCGTCCTCTTGTTTTGATGAGTGTGACTGTGTGTGCATTGGTAGGTTGCTGAAGAAGGACCCCAGGCCAATTACTGTGGAATAAATGTTACTGAAAACCAATGTGTTGCTTACCTCAGATGGAGGCGAAGATGATCAGTATTTTCTCTATATACTTTTTTGGTACTGGAGATTGAACCTAGAGCTTTCTACACCCCCAACCCTTTTTACTTTTTATTTTGAAACAGGGTCTTACAAAGCTGCTAAAGCTGGCCTTGAACCTGTAATCCTTTTGTCTCCGCCTCCCAAGTACTGAGATTTCCTCTAATTTTATGTTCTGTTTTTTTAATTTTGTTTCTTCTAATTTTATGGATATCACAAACATGCCTTATTTTTGAAAAAAAAAATATCCAGAAAACAAAAAATACACATTTACATACATATCCAGCAGAATTAGGGACTAGGGAACCAGCACAGGGATGAGGAATAAAAAGCCTTTCCTTAGGGACTTCGTGTCATCTCTGGCCTCCACCCACAGGTCCTTAGAGGAGATCAGGACCCAAGCTGCTGCTTTTTGTCTCCAGAGAGCTGAGACTGTGATGTGCTATTAGTGCCATTCAATCCTACAGCAAGGTGTGGTAGATGAAATTGATAAAAGCATTGAGGAAAGAGTCGAAGAGAAGTCATTCCACTTTAGAAATGAGAGATCCCCCTGATAACTGGCTCTAATGGCTGATGTCCTGCCGTTTCCACTCTGACTCCTTTCAGGAGCGCCAGGCCGACATATTCAACAGAATAGTGAACGCCCCCATCTGAATGCTCCCCAGGGACGTGGTATTCCTGATGTTACCATCTCCTTCCTGATCTTCCCCCCACGATCTGTTTTCCTGTCTGCCTTTGCCAACTCAGCAAAAATCTTTAGATCTTTCTGTATTCCTGCTTTGCCCTCCTTTCCAACTCTCTCTCTCTTTTTTTAAGAAGTGCCAAATATGGCAGTTTTATATACACTTTTTTGTTGCATTGTAATTATACATGATAGGTTCAAAGTGATGCAAAATGTGTGCGCACAGGACTTGGTGTGGTTCCCCCGGGTCCTCGCTCTTCCTCATATGTGTTAGTGAGATGGGTGGTCATGACTTCACATATGGACAGAGCATTACTTCAACTGTGTCCTTCATCAATTCTCCTTTGGCCGCTCCCTGCCCCCTTCCCCAGTCCCTTTCCACTATGTGAAGCTAAGGAGAAATAGGTCTTCCTTCTCACATCAACGGTTGGTCCTTGTGGTTTTTGCCTCATAAGTAGTTTTTTCAAATCTAACCTCTGCTTGTAGTCTTGCTGCAGTGGTTCTTTCTGATCCAAGGATTCAGTTACCATGTATAATACCAAACCCTCCCTGTATAGTACAGATATTTTGATGTGTGTATATTCACGAGAGGGAGAAAGAGAAAAAGACACAGAGAGAGAGAGAGAGAGAGAGAGAGAGAGAGAGAGAGAGAGAGAGAGAGAGAGAGAGAGAACATTAGTTAAATAACATCTTGTTTGTGTGTGAGGTGCTGGGGATTAAACCCAGGGGCATTCTCCCACTGAACCATACCCCCAGTCCTATTTTATTTTTTATTTGGAGACAGGATCTAAATTGCTGAGGCCGACCTCGGATCTATGACAGTCCTGTCTCAGCCTCCCAAATATTGGGATTACAGGCTTGTGCTACCATGCCCAGCTCACATAACTTTTATTACAGTATGTAATTGTTCTATTTTGTTATTAGTCATTGTTAATCTCTTACCATGTCCAATTTATAAATAAGGTACATGTATATAGGAAAAAAATCTAACCTAATGAGAGTTTTGTGAGATCCATGGTATCAGATACTCATTGGAGCCTGAACCCCAGGGAGTTGATGTTGGGACCTCTGAAGCTTTATCCTCAAAGTGCAGACCTGACCTCTGCTTTTCTCCGGACGATAGTTCTGGTTTCCTTGCAGTGTTTGGCCTCGGTTCCATGCTTCCTGCATCCACTGCTCTAAGAAAAATGGTTATGACCCTACAGTCATAACCATATCTGTCCCCCACAGGGCTGCTCCAGCTATGCCACCCGCCTACTCCTCTGTGTCCACAGCCCTGAGCCCTGAGCTTCAGCTCTGTCACCAAGGACACCGTTCTTCCTCCTCTCATGACAGCTCTCTCTTCAACTACTGTGATTTGGACTGGTGATACTGAGTCTTACTGGCTCATTGTATTACAGAGTCAAAGAATGAAATCTGTAGACACCAAGAGAGTGACCAAGTTTATTCTAAAAGAACAAGCAAGCCAAGACGCAGGGGACCCTTGGGGACCTTGGCAGACTTCCAAGTCCAGTGGGGCTTCTGCACTGCCCGAGTGTAGCCTGGCTGAGGACCACCAATTGCTTTCTGTCTTTCCCCAAAGTCCACTCGATCTGCCAAAGAGTGAAGTAGGCTTATAGCTCCTACAAAGTGGAGGGTTGGGAGAGGATAGCTAGTACTGATGCTGGGCATAGGGCTTTATGTTTAATGTCTCTTTGTGTAGAGACATTAAATTAACCAATGAAGAAAGTCCCTGTTTTTCATATTGTTTCTTAACTTAATTTGTCATCAATGGCTGTTAACTCCCCAAAGTCATGAGACTGTTCCTTGGTCTATACATGGCTATAGTCCATGGGTCTATGTTTGGTACAAGTATATGTTTGGTTTTTGACATCTTGGTTCCATTTGTCCACATTCAGTTGTCTGTATTCATGTTCGAAGATCAACACATATCCACCGTCCTTTTAGGGGGTCTGGGTTTTGTTTTTCTCAACCTTTATCTTCCCTCAGTGCCTACCCAATGCCTAATTTCTCATTCAGTTAGCTGAGCATTGTAGCACATATCTGTAATCTTAGTACTTGGGAGGCTAAGACAGAAGGAGTGCAGGTTTGCAACAGCCTCAAGAATTTAGGGAGACCCTCAGCAACTTCGGCAGGCCCTCTTTCAAAATAAAATAGGGCTGGGTATGTAGCTTGGAGGTAGAATGCCTCTGGGTTCAATCCCCAGTAAATATAAATATACATATATGTATATACACAAACACACACACATATATTAAAAAAAGATTTGTGCTAGGTTTTATTTCCTCTCAAATTTCTTCTCTAACCACATTTGCAAGCCTCTGTAATCCCCCAAGCCTATCTGCACACTCCCATTCTCTTTCACTCTGTGGACTCCTTAGAGGCTGGGCCTTCCTTTCTCTCACAAATGCTTACTATGATGTTGAAATGTAGCACCAGCCTTGGTCCCCAGCATTGTATTTTGCTCTTCATAGTTATTTTAATGTAGATGCAAAAAGAATAGGACAGAGTCCTTAGTTTGGCACCATAATTCCAGGGCAAGTGATATTAAATTATTTGAATTACAAAAGCAAACTTAAATAAAAATTGGGTGTAGTTACAGAATTGGACAATAATTCTAGTTTTTTGTTGTTGTTGAGATGGGGGTCCCACCATGTTGCCCAACTAGTGTTGAAATCCTGGGCTCAAGCGATCCTTCTGTATGAGACTCCCAAGTAGCTGGGACTACAGACATATGCCGGCTTCTAGTTCTTGATTATAATTATGATCTGAAGATAAGATTGGGAATTCTTGTCAACTAGAAGCAAGGTAGAAGAACAAACATTATTTGCCAGTTATGGGACTTCTCAGTGTAATTCACACTCATGTGAATACACATAAATGTATGTACACATTGGTGTGTTTGTTTATATTCACACACACATAGATGTATTAAGAATATAAAGTCAGGGCAAATTGCTTTAATGGAAGATTGCATCTGTGATATTGGAAGAGGCAGCTGTGTTCCTGGCTCTCCCATTAAAGGGTCCTGGGACCTTAGAAGTCTATCTTCACTAATCCAGACCTGTTTTCTTCCTTGAAAACAGTGACATGTTGATGAAGTCGTGTGGGCTGCTGGTCCACACTGCTGGCTGCAACCTGCTGTGGTCTTTAATGCACTTTGTTCCATGGTTACTGCCTCATCAGTGTTTCCTGTAAAAAAAAATAGAGGGATGGGGGAAATAGTATTTCCTCTCTCTATCTATCATCTATCTATCTATCCATTATCTTTGTATCTATAGAGAAAGGACTATGAATTTTAATAACACTTTTACTTTAAGTGGTATTTCATTAGGTGTTATTAATATTTATTAAAGTAATAGTAAGTATATAAGACCTCAAAAATTATATACATAAATGAAATTTTATATATATAAATTTATCATAGTCAGGGTTCTCCAGAGAAATATAATCAATAGTGTGTGTGTGTGTGTGTGTGTGTGTGTGTGTGTGTGTGTTACATACAGAGAGAAGGAAGGAGAGAAATAGATACATTTTAAGGAATTGGTTTACACAATTATGGGAACTGACAAGTTCAAAACCTGAAAGTTGGCCCACAGGCTAGAGACCCAGAAGAGTTGATGCTATAGTTGGAATCTGAAGGCTATTCTGTCAAAATAATTACCTCCTCCATGGGATAAGTCATTCTTGTTCCTAAGGCCTTCAACAGATTGGATGAGTCCCATCAATAATGTGGAGAGTAATCTGCTTTGTTCAAAGTCTACTCATTCAAATATTAATCTGATATAGCTGGGCATGGTGATGCATGCCTATAATTCCTATAATTGGGAGACAGAGACTAAAAGAATACAAACTCCAGGCCAGCCTAAGCAATTTAGGGAGAACTCTTTCAAAATAAAAAATAAACTGGATATGGTGGTACATGCCTGTAATCCTAGTACTTGGGAGGCTGAGATAGGAGGATCACAGGTTCAAGGCCAGCCTCAGGAATTTAGCAAGATTTCCAGCAACCTAGTGAGACTATTTTTTCAAAACAAAAAATTAAAAATAAAAAAATCTGAGAGTGTAACTTGGAGAAAGAATGCCCCCAGATTCAATCCCCAGTACCATACACATAAAAAGAGATATAATAAAAATAGAAAAATGAAAAAAGAACTAGGGGTACTAGACATGATGGGATGCCTGTAATCCCAGTACTTCAGATAGGAGGATCACAGGTTGGAAATCTGTCAGCAACTTAGTAAGATTCTCAGCAATCTAGAGAGGCCCTGTTTCAAAATAAAAAAATAAAAGGGACTGGGGATGTAGCTCAGAGATAGAATATCCGTGGGTTCAATCCTCAGTATAAAACACACACACACACACACACACACACACACACACACACACACACACACATAGTTAATCTGATATGAAAATACATTCATAGAAGAATCCAGACATACTTATCCAAATATCTGGGTACTTTAGCCTAACCAAGTTGACACATAAAATTAGCTATCACATTATCTGAACCATAAAAATTAATTACCATTGTCCAAATTGGGAGTGAAAGTTATAGATAGTGAGGAAAGCTTTGTTAAAAAAAAAATTCTTAAAAGTTCAGTATAAAAATTCAGCTAAGATGTTTTCTGTGACTTACTATCATTAAAATTTGTCTTTGATGTTGCATTTCAATTGTTTTTTTCTTCTCAGGATTACAGGTTTGCTCTAATGGCATCATACTCTGTTTCTCATTCTGTTTTCCATGGCTATAACAAAATACAGTCATGTGCTATGTAAGAGAATTTCAGTCAGTGATGGACTGTGTGTTCAGTGGCGGTCCCATGAGATTATCATGGAGTGAAAAATGATGTGTCCCTATCGCCCAGTGACACTGTAACCATGTCCACCTCCTGGCCCCACCCATTATTACTACGTCTTTCTAGTGATGTTGGTGTGAGCACACCTACCATGCTATCAGTCATTTAAAAGTAAAGCACAGACAATTATGCGCGGCATGTAGTAGTTATTATGCTAATAGACAACTGTAATGGTTTATGTATTTGCCATGCTACATATCACTATTTTAGAGCTTTTTAAATAAGTTAATTATAAAATATCCTCAGACAGGCCCTTCAGGACGTGTTCCAGAGGAGCATTGTTCCCATAGGAGATGAGAGCTCGATGAGAGGCCTGGGCTCCTTCCAGCAGGAGAAGATGCTGAGAGGTGGAGGAGGGGAAGACGGTGCCGTTGACCGTCCTCACCCTGCGCAGGTCTCTGCTAATAAGTGTTTGCATCTTAGTGTCGTTTTTGGAACCAGTTATTGAACCCAGGGGCATTCTACCTCTGAGCTAGACCCCCAGTCCCTACTTTTTTTTTTTCTGTCCATTTTGAAACAGGGTCTTATTAAGTTTCTCAAGGTCTTGCTAGGTTGCTAACACTGGCCATGAACCTGTGATCCTCCTGTTTCAGCTGCCCAAGTACTGGGGTGAGAGGTGTGTGTCACCACACCCAGTTTGCATCTTGGTTTTTAACAAAGATGTTTCAAAAGTTAAAAGGCAACTTTAATTTTTAACATGGTATGCTGTGTAGCCTGTACCATCTAGGTGTGTGTAAGTAAACCCTGTAATGGTCACACCATGATGGAATTGCCTGATGATGCATTTCTTAGAATGTGTCATGACTATTCAGCTTCTCACAACCTGGTAGCTGAGGAATAACAGAGGACTATTTGGTTCATGGTTCTGGAAGCTGGGAAGTCCCAAGTGTGGTGCTGACCTATGCTGGCGTCTGCGAGGGCCTTCGTGCGGTATCCTGATGTGGGGAGGGCAGCACGTGGCGATCACCTGTGCCAGCTCTTCTGATAAAGCCATACGTGCCACCATGGAGTCCTCGCCCTCCTGACCTCATCTAATCCTAGTTACTTCTCCTAAAAATGACCACCAAATACCATTAACGTATGACTTTGCGGGTTAAGTTTCCAACACATGTATTCTGAGGACAAACATTCAAACCATACCGCCGTATTTGTGTCGCTCTTTGTTTTAAAGGTCATTAAAACAGTGTGCACAGTTTATGTGTAAATGATGATGCTTATTTATACGAACAGATGCCAGTAAAGTAAAATCCATTAATTGTTCTTAATATGTTTTTTAATATTCTGATTTTATTGGTGCATTGTAATTATACATCTTAGTGAGGTTCAGTGAAAGAACATAGGTGCACACCGCACTTGGTATGTTCTCCTCCTGATTCCTTTCCATTCACTCCCCACCCTGTACATGTATCAAGATTGGTGTTAACCCCTGATATCTACATAGCATTGTTTGAACTGTTTTCTTCCTCGATCCTTCTTTTTCCCTTTCCTACCTTCCTCCTCAAATCAATTTCCATGATTCTCCTGGCCTCTCTCCTCATTTATCTGCAATCCCTTTTCTTTCCCACTTTCTCTTCAGCTTCCACATGTAGAAACTAGAGAGACATAGATGGCTTTTCAATTTCTGAGACTGGCTGACCTCACTTAACATAAGATTCTCCAGTTCCATTTTCCTGCAAATGACATAACTTTGCTCTTCTTTATGGCTGAGTAAAATTCCATTGCATGATATGTCGCAACTTCATTGTGCATTCATCTGTTGATGGAGACCCAAGCTGGTCTCCATTTGGCTATTGTGAATTGTGCCGCTCTAAGCATGGATATGCATGTATCACTATAATATTCTGATTTCACTTCCTTTAGAAAGATACCAAGAAGTGATATAGCTGACTCATATGATGGTTCTGTTCCTAGTCTTCTTAGGAATGTCCACACTGAACTCCATAGTGGTTTTACTACTTTGTAATCTCACCAACAGTATATAAGGGTTCCCTTTTCCCCACATCTTTGCCAGCATTTACTGTTGTTTGCATTCTTGATGTTTGCTATTTTAACTGGAGTTAGATGGAATCTCAGTGTACTTTTGATTTGCATTTCCCTGATTGCTAATGATATTGAACTTTTTTTTCAGATATTTATTGGTCATTTGTATTTCTTCTTTTGAGAAGTATCTGTCAGGTCGATTGGCCGTTTTTAATTGGGTTATTTGATTTTTTTAGGGTTAAGTTTGTGAAGTTTTGTATATTCTGGACATTAGTTCTCTATCAGAGGAGTAGCTGCCAAAGATCTCCCATTCTGTAGTCTCTCTCTTCAGACTCTTGCTGGTTTCCTTTGCTCCATAGAAGCTTTTAAATTTTACTGCTACCCCATGTATTGATTCTTGTTTTTATTAACTGAGCTTGGGGGTCTTATTGAGGGAGTCTGAACCAGTGCTTGTATGTTGGAGAGTTGGTCCTATGCCCTCTTCTAGTAATTGCAGTCTCCGGTTTAATTTCTAGGTCTTTCAAGCATCTTGAGTTGACTCTTATGTAGGGTGAGAGGTTGGGGTTTAGTTCTATTCTTCTACCTTAATGTGTCTTTGGGACAAATTAAATTATTTTATTTAAAATTTTTGAAAATAATAATACTTATAAAAAACTGCTTAAGTTCCTGAAGAAGCTAATTTACTGTTTCTAAAACTTTTATCTTTATACATCAATTTTGAGTATAAGATTTGATAGGGCTGCTACTTTTTTTAAAGGAATAACTCAATTTCCTAGTAATTCTGAAAGAAGTAGATACATTGAATTTAGGAAGCTTTTCAATTTTTTTTTTATTATTGTAAAAGAAAGCTTTTTTTTTTTTTGGTTAGATGGTATGAATGCAACTTAGGATAAAGTTAGGAAAGTGCTTATAATGGATATATTTTCAATTCTAAAAATAATGAATCAAATCAAACCGAGATATGACAGTGACCAGTTTATTTCTTGAGTATTTCTAAAACCGATATGCCCCCTAGTTCTTCAGAGATTACACTGTGCCAGTTTTTCTCATGCAGCTGCCTTACTCCTTCTGAATAACTAACTATATTAGGTGTTAGATGTAATTGGTGTTTAAAATTAGTTTGCTTGATGGTCTTGAAACCAGTCCTTTATAATTTAGGTCAGCAAAGAAAATGCCAGGGTACCAGATTAGCACAGTATACACGGTTCTTATTCAGCAGCTGCAGAGTAAGAAAACAAGTACAAGATTTTTTTCCCTGCACTGACAGAAGTATGCTAAATTATTACATGAAATTTACATATTGTGAAAGGAAAGATAAAAATTCAATCTTTCCATGAAGTTGCTTTGCTATCTTTCTGTATGTAATTATTATGTTTGCCTGACTTAAGGCAAGAAAGATGAGAAACATTATTGACTTTTTGGATATAGCTTCTAGAATTAGGCATGGAAAGTGTTCCTGTATTCCTAATGTCATCTCACATTGTTAGGTAAAAAGAATTCAGTTTTGCAAGGATAAGAAACACATTTATATCTATGGTGAGGATTTATAAAACAGGAGGGTAGAAAGAAGAGCCAAATAAATCATTTTTAAGTGATCTGTAGAAGTATCTTCTACAACATTGCTTCTTAGCTTTGGTTTTCAACCATCACCCACTAAGGATTCTTTTTAGGTGTTTTGGGTTTTTTTTTTTTTTTCTCTGATTGTTTCCTGTGACACTTTAGTATCACAGATATACTGTATTCTCCTTATCTATTCTGGTCCTCAGAAGATCATAAATCACAGTAATATCTATGATTTTTCATTCCTACAAGAAGCAATTTTTGTGTTGAGAATGCATGACATGTTCTTTGTAGCTCCTATCTTCCCCATTGGACTTAGAAATGAATAGATACTTTCCTTTAAAGAATTCAGATTATTTTTTAGAACATTACTATTCTAGGAAATATTCAATATCCCAACTTTCCTTAAAATGGTGCACATTTTCTCATTCTCAATGGTTTGATTTAGCATAGATTTACACCTAAAAACATTTTAAAAGATTATTGACTATTTAGTGCCTACATAGATAGAAGATAGATAGATAGATAGATTTCAGGATGATATAAATGAATATTATATTGGTTCTTAGGCCAATGAAATCCAGACTTATAGCAGTTTTATTACAGGATGTGGCCCCTAACTATGTCAGATGAAAATATATCTTAGTCATCATCTGAATATATGTGTGCATAGATATATGGATAAATACCCACACATACATACATGCACACATAGATTTATATGTCTACAAATCTTATGCCAAAATTATCATTAATTGTTGATTTGTTTCAATTTTATAGTAATTCCACTTGAAAAAGGAGCATCTTGCTAATGAGAGAAGATATATTTATAATATATGATTTTTTAAAAATTGATGAATAAATATGAAGTCAACCATATAATTGTGGAAAAATATAGATTTGGGTTTTGAATTAATATTTTAGCAGTAAATAAGAGTAATTAAATTAAACTTTTGGTTTAAAAATTAACAGAACAGCCAAATATTTAATGTGAATAATTTTGGGGGGGGGGGTACTGTGGAATGTACCCAGGGGCATTCTACCTCCAAAGCTATACCCCAGCCCTACTTTTTATTCTTTATTTTGAAACAGGGTCTCACTAAGTTGCAGAGAGCCTCACTAAGTAGCTGAAGCTGGCCACAAACCTGCAATCCTCCAGTGTACAGGGATTGCAAGTGTTCACCACCATGCCTGGCTTACAAATATTTAATTTTAAATAGATAAAGCTAGAAAAGGATAGTTGGTTGACCATACATTTTTTTTCTTTCTTTTTTTTTTTTTTTTTTTTTTGCAGTACTGGGGATTGAACTCAGGGGCATTCTACCTCCGAGCTATACCCCCAGCCCTATTTTTTATTCCTTATTTTGAAACAGGGTCTCACTAAGTTGCAGAGTGCCTCAGTAGGTAGTTGAGGCTGGCCGCGAACCTGAATCCTCTGGTCTCAGCCTCCCAAATGCTGGGATTACAAGCGTGCACCACCACATCCGGCAACCATAAAATGTTAAAGAGCAGGAATAAATTAAAAATTAAATCATTGCCTATGTTTTGTATTGAATAGTTCCTTTAATAATATTGAATATCCTCTGTTTATAATAGACACATATGTGCATATTTTTCTACTGTCAATTCTGTCATTATATTTTAAAGGGTTCATTGAGGTATACATTACCTACAATTAAATCCTTTCATTTCAGTTCTAGAACAATGATTTTAAATACAATTTTAAAGTTATATAGTCATCTTTCCAATCCAGTTTGAGAACATTTTCCGTCATCTGAAGAGGATCCCTTCTGCCTCTTCGCAGTAACTTTCCCTTCCCACCTCAACCTGTTACAGGCCACTCATCTGCTCTGTCTCTATAGATTTCCCTCTTCTGACACTTTTTGTAATAATGGCATCAGCTGGCCTTGGGTTTCATTGACTCTTTCTAGTTTTTCAAGGTGGGAGCTTAGGGTACTGATTTCAGATCCTTCTTTTCGTATGTAAGCATGCAGAATTAGAATTTTCTTCTAATCACTGCTTTAGCTAGATCCCTTACATTTTGATACCATGTGTATCATTTTCACTCAATCTGACATGCAGTCAGGTGCTACATGACCACACTTCAGTCAGCAACAGACCACATATTCAACAGTGGCTAGCCCACTGAGTGTGGTGGTGCACGCTTGTAATCCCAGGACTTGGGAGGCTGAGACAGGAGGATCGCAAGTTTCCAGCCAGGCTCAGCTACTTAGTGAGGCTCTCTGCAACTTAGACCCTGTTTCAAAATAAAGAATAAAAAATAAGGTTGGGGCATAGCTAGGGGTAGAATGCACTTGAGTTCAATCTCCAGTACCACAACAAAACAAAACAAAAACAATGGCTATCTCAACCCAGCCTCCATAAGGAACAGACTGTACCATCTAGCTTTGTGTAAGTATACTCTATGATGTTTCCACAACAATGAGATCACCTAAGAATGCATTTCTCAGAATGCATCTCCATTGTCCAGCAATGTGCCAGGTGCAGGACCACACAATGAAAAAATGCTCTTGAGACTTTATTCCTGGTCTTGAAGACATGAGAGGAGAGAAGGCAAGAAAGCCAAACTCCCAGAGGGAAATTCAGCTCTTTCTTTTATTACATGCTTACAGAGTTAAGATTGGTTCATTAAATTATTAACTCTTTCTGGCTAGGGAGTACAGCATTGTGTTAGGAATGCTTTAGAAGATAAGTTGTTATCTGGGGTTTTTGGCAAGAGCAGCAGAGGCTGCTGTCTTCAGCTCCCTCCTTGGGGTGGGCTTCTGCCCTTAAGCAAAGCCAGAAAAAGGTATAGTAAAACAGAAGGACACAGCTTAGAGAGCGAGGGGGCATCGAGGTCACTGTCTTTGGTGTCTTCAAGAAAGGCAGTCTTCTGCCAAAGCAAGCAAAAAGCTTATTAAACCTTAAGCTATTAATGTTTTTAGACTTAGAACAGTTTCCCACAGCAACGTACAACTATCCTAATACTCTTCTGATTTCTTCTCTGACCTGTTGATTCTTTAGAAGTGTTTTAATTCCCAAATATTTCTAGGTTTCTCAAATTTCTGTATGTTGTTGATTTCTAATTTTATTCCATTGTGGTTATAGAATGTACTGCACAATTCTAATCTTTTATAATTTGTTGAAATTATTATATGGCCTAGCATACAGTTCATTTTAGAATGTTTCATTTCAACTTGAAAAGAATATATGCTTTGCTGTTGTTGAATCATATATTCTATAAATGTCAGTTAATTCAAGCTAGTTGATACTGATGTTTAAGTCTTCTGTAATCTTATTTTCTGTTTAGTTGTTATTTCAATTATTGGACATGGGATATTATGATTTCGAACCGTTATTGTTGAATCTTCTGCTCTCAATGTGATTCTGTCCTTTTTGTTCATGTATTATCACATTCAATTATTAGGATTATTTATACTTGTAATTGCTACCTATTTTTTGAATTGGTTCTTTTATCATGAAATGTACCTCATGCCCTCCTTGTCTCTACTAAAAGCTTTTGTCTTGGGCTAAGAATGTAGCTCATTGGTGGAGAACTCACTTAGCATGCTTGAAGCCCTCAGTTCAAACCACAGCGCGCGCACACACACACACACACACACACACACACCAAAAAAAAAAAAAAAAAAAAGGAAAAGGCTTCTCTTTTAAGCTCTTAAGGCCTACTTGCTCTGTACAATCATGATCCTGCCCTGCCTATAGTTTCATAGTTCCTATTTGCATGCAATAGCTATTTCCATTCTTCCACTTCCATCCTGTTTGTGCTTTAAATCTCAAATCTGCCTCTTGGATACGGCATATGGCTAGACATTGTTTATTTTATTTTTTATTGTTTGTTATAGGGGATTAAACACAGGGACATTCTACCTTCAAGCTACACCCCCAGAAAGGCCTAATTTTTTTTTTTTTTGTGGTACTAGGGATTGAACCCAGAGGCATTTTACCTCCAAGCTACACCCCCAGCCCTATTTTTTATTCTTTTATTCTGAAACAGGGTTTCACTAAGTTGTGGATGGCCTCACTAAGTAGCTGAGGCTGGCCAAAAACTCACAGGGTCTCACTAAGTTGCTGAGGCTGGCTTTGAACACTGTGATCCTCCTGTCTCAGCCTCCCAAGTACTGGAATTACAGTGTGTTTGTTTGTTTGTTTATTTGTTTTTAAGTTTCAGCTTGATGCATTTCTCAGAATAATTTTTACCGTTAAGCCTGTTGATCAAAGTTTTTAAACTATTAAATTAATTAAAATTGTAATCATTAATTACTGATATAGTAGGACTTTTACCTACCATTTGCTGTTTCTTTTTCTCTATTCTCATGCATTCTTTGTTCTCCCTTCCTCTTTTGCTACATTTTTGGATGTTAAACAGATATTTTCCAGTGCAGCATATTAATTCTTTTGATGGATTCCTAACAACATTATTATGTTATTTTGCATCTTAATTTATCACAATCCACTTCTTTTTTTTTTTTTTTTTTTTTTTTCGGTACTGGGGATTAAACTCAGGGGCATTCTACCTCCGAGCTACACCCCCAGCCTATTTTTTATTCTTTATTTTGAAACCGGTCTCACTAAGTTTTGGAGTGCCTCACTAGGTAGCTGAGGCTGGCCGTGAACCCAGATCCTCCGGTCTCAGCCTCCCGAATGCTGGGATTACAAGCGTGTGCCACGACGCCCGGCTCACAATCCACTTCTTGAAGTTGACTTTAATTTAATTTCAATAAAATTTAGAAACCTTTTCGCAATATAGGTACATTTTTTTCTATCTCCTTGTAGTAGTACTGCCATACTTTTACATCTTTGTTATAAAAACCAGCAGTAGTTTTTTTTTATTGTTAACATTTATTTTTAAAACATTTCAACTGATACACGTAAACATGAATGTTGTAAGGTACTAATGAAGTACCATATAGTGCACACTACATGTTTATATTGCATAATGTTCAACTCAGGCTAAATATATTTATCTCCTTAAACACTTACCAATTCATTCATGGTAAAAACTTTCTAGCCTTTATAAATGTACAGTACATAACTGTTACTTATAATCACCATACTATGCAAAAGGACCTCAGAAATTCTTGTACCTGTCTAACTATAAGTTAATACCCATTGATCAAATTTTTCCCATTCCTCCCCCTCCAACAATAGTTTAAAATATTTTATGAATTTTCTTTAAAATAGGAGAAGATTATGTAATTATGCATCCTTTTATGCCTTCCTCTATATTTTTCTTCTGTAGTGTTCTTTATTTTCTCTGTGGACTTGAGATAATGTCTGGTATGATATCTTTCAGCTTAGAGGATATCCTTTAGTGTTTCTTTTAGGATGGATCTGCTGGCAAGGAGATATAACCAGTACTTGCTTATCTGTAAATACTTTTTATTCATTTCCATTTTTGAAGAAAATATTTGCTGGGTATGGGATTCTCAGTTGACAGCCCCCACACACACACACACATTCTCTAAATATGTCATACTATTGCCATCTTACCCCATAAATTTATGAGAAATCAGCTATTAGTTGTATCATTCTCCCCTCTATGCACTTAATCATTTTTTTTCCTGTGTCTTTCAAGGCGAAAGATACAGGATTTTTGTGTGGTATTTCATAAATTTAATTATGACCTGTTTTAGTCAGCAGTCTTAGTGGTATAATCCAAAACAACTGACCACAACAACTCAGAGAAAGGAAAATTTATTTACTCACAGTTCTGGGGATTTCACATGTTGAGTCCTTGTCAGAGCGGATCCACAGAGCTCAGGGCATGTTGGTAGGAGCAGAAAAAAGGAGAGAGAATGTGTTGTGCTCTCACATCAGGGAGGCCAGAGGCAAGAGAGAACAAGCAAGGGGATTCAAGGACACATGCACAGTCCCTAAGGCTACACCCCAGAGACCCACTGCCTTCAGCTATACCTCACTTGTCTACGTTACCACCCAGTAAGTCCATTACAATGAATGTATCCACCGATGAGATTATAATTCTCATGACTTTATTGTATCAACTCTGTGTATTAATACATGAGCTCTTCATGAGACATTCTATATAGAAAGCATGACAGTTCCTAAGAATATTAGTCAATTTTTGTTATTGTAATGAAATGCTTGAGGCAGGCTAACTGTATAAAGAAAGAAAAAACAAGTTTGTTTTGGCTCAAGGCAATGAAGACTATTACAGGGCAAGAGACGGTGTGTGTGTGTGTGTGTGTGTGTGTGTGTGTGTGTTCTGCTTATAAAGCCACCAAAATTCAGTCATGAGCCCTCCACCCTCAGGGCTTCTCTAATCCTAGATACCTCCTAATGGCCTCACCTCTAAGCACCACAGTAGCGTAAGTTTCTCCCCACTTGATACTTCACAATGGAGGTTAAATGTCAACACATGAAGCCTTGGGAGGCAGTCAAGCTATATACAAATCATAGCACCAGGTGTTGCTTTCTCTTGTTTATCTTATTAGAAATTTGTTGAGTTTTTTGGATGTGTATATTAATGTTTTAAGAACATATTTAGGAATTTGTTATCCATTATTTCTTAAACATTCTTCCTTTCCCTCTCTTCTTTCCCTCTGGAGCTTATATTGTGGAAAAGTCAGCATGCTTTGTCATGTCTTGTAGGCCCCTCTTTAGTATTTACTCTCTGCTTTTATTCTTAGGGTTATTTATATTCTTAGGGATATAGTTTTTATTGAACTCTGATCCAGTTTGCTGTTTTTTTCTTCTACCTCATCAGGTATGCTGTTTAGTCCCTCTAGTAAATTTTGTCAGTTATTATTCTTTTAAATGCTAAAATTTCCTTTTTCTTCTTTAAATTTTCTGTTCCTATATTGAAAGTCTCTATTTGAAATTTCATTGCCATCAGACTTTCCTTTCTTTCTTTCTTTTTTTTTTTTTTTTTGGTATGGGAATTGAGCACAGGGGCATTATGCCTCTGAGATACACTCCCAGCTGTGTATTATTTTTTTTATTTTGAAATAGAGTCTCACTAATTTACAGAGGGCCTCACTAAATTGCTGAGGCTGTCCTTGAACCTCTGGTCCTCCTGTCTCAGCCTTCCAATTACTGGGATTACAGCCATGCACTACCATGCCTGGATCCTTTTGTTCTTGAAATTTGATTTTCTTTAATGTATTAAATATGTTTATAATAGCTACTCCATAGTCTTTTTTCTGCTGTGTCCTATATCTGAGCCCAGAAAGAACTTAGCAAGGCTTATTTATTCATTTTCTTATCTATGTCCCGGTCTTCAGAGATAAGGATGTTCTCCTCCAGGTATAGAATGGGCATCTCTCATACAAGGGTTTTGTGACCTGCTTCAGAAGGTTAGATAATTCTTCCTAAGTTTTATGCCCTGCTTTAGGAGACAAGAGAAGGAAAAGGGAGAGACCATGTGCTTTTGCAATTTTCTTAAATTCCAAGGATCCATGCTTTGGGTTACCATTGTCTTGAATCCTGCCATTCCTAAATAGGATCATTGGTTCTTCTTTTCCACTCTATAATTCCATCTCCAAATAGGAGCCAGAACAATCTTTTTAAAACATAAGTTACACCTGGGAGTGGTGGCACATGCCTGTAATACCAGGACTTAAGAAGCTGAGACAGGAAGATCACAGGTTTGAGTCCAAATTCAGCAACTTAATGAGACCCTGTATCAAAATAAAAAGGGCTGAACTGGGTGGGATAGTGCCTGCCTATAATCCTAGGACTTAGGAGGATGAGACAGGAGGATTACAAGTTTGAGGCCAGCCTCAGCAATTTAGCAAAGCCTCCGCAACTTAAAGAAGTAAATTGAGCTGGGAGGTATAGCTTAGAGGTAGAAGGCACCTAATTCAATCCCCAGTATGAAAAGAACAATCAATGAGTCAACCAACCAACCAACCAATAAGTAAATAAATGAATAAATAAGTAAATAAGACTGGATTTGTAGCTTAGAGATAGAATACCTTTTAATTCAATCCCCCATATTAGTAAATAAAAAATAATAACCATAAATTAGATCACTGTATCCCCCCCCCCCCTCTCTCTTTCTCTCTCTCAACTCTTCCTTTTGGAGTATGGGAGGACTAATAAATTATAACTTTCCAATCACTACCAGAATTTAAAAGCAATTGAAGGGACTAAGGAGCCAAACACATGGAGAACAATGTGTCAGCTTTATTGCTAGCAGAGTTCTTAAGAGAACGTGCAGAGTGAGCGCCCAGAGTGGGCTTCCTAAATCTGCACAATGAAGCAAGCCAACCCCCACAGCTCCAGGCCGCCAACACCTGCAAGCCAGACTCTGGAGGTTAAGCCTCTCTCTCTACAGAGCTCAGAGCAGCTTGGAGCCTTCTCACCTAAGGCAAGATGAAGGGCTCAGCTCCTCCTGCCCAGCTCGTCCACTAAAGCTCTCCTGTGAAAGGCTTGGGAATGAAAGGGACCTGAAGTGTTGATTTAAAGGTTTCCCTTCACATGCAGAAAAAAAATAAGAGTGGAGACTAAATATTCTGCAGTAATATATTCAGGTCTCCAGGCTCTGTCTTTGCCCTTAGAACAGAGTCTGCAGTCCTTAACTGAGGTCACCAGGCCCCATGGTGTCTGTTCTCCATCCTCAACTGCCCGGACTCTCCCCCACTCCCTGTGCTGCAGACACATGGACTTCAGTTTCTTAAACCAGTCCCACTAGTCCCTGAAAGCCTTTTAACCTCCTTTTCTTTGCTAAGGAACATTTTGCCCTCCAATCAGTCTTGCATGACTAATGCTTCTTAATTATTCACATTTGTGCTCAAATGTCATCTCAGAGTAATAACATGATCACCCAATTTACAGAAAATCTTTCAGTCATTTATCATCATAGAATATTGTCTTCACAGAACCAACCAGTATCTAAAATTCTCTTGTGTGTCTATACATATTGTTTGTTTCCCTCCAACTCCAGAGTATGATTTCAGGTAATCAGGAATCTTGGCTATCTTTTCCCTACTCTATCCCCAGGGTCTACAACAGTGCCTGCTTCTAGGAGGCCCTTCATAAACATTTGTTGAATGAATGAACAGATGACATGTTCTGTTACTCCATCTGGCCTTCCACAGGCAAACCCTGCATTGCAAGCACCAACACTGGACATGCACACATGTAGTGGTTGGTAATCTACTAAGTCTTGAAGTACTGGCTGCACTGGGGTTCATGGTACACATTACCTGGGATGATGAGAAGCTGGAAGCATAGGTGCATGCCTGCCTCCAGCTACACTTCTTGCTGCCATTGGCCTGGGCAATCTTTGTGACCCATGTAGCAAATTGGTCCTGTCCTCTGGGGGCCTCTTTGTGGTTCAGAGCAGAGGTGTGTGACACCACAGTGAGACAGTGTCCTGTGCTCCTGCCAGAGATGGCAGTCACAGAGCAGAAGGACTTCTCTGTGGCTTTGCAGAATCCTTAGAGTGTAGGCCACTCCAACTATTAATTTGTTTGGAAGCAGAGGATTAGTTGCATAACTTGTTAAATAATTCATTTGTATGTAGCTATCTATTGAGTGCATTCTATGTTCCAGGCATAATTTAGACCCTAGGAATAAAGAGGTAAAAACAAACAAACAAACAAACAAATCTCCTGACCTATGGATTTTTCTTTCTAGTGGGAATCCACAGATAATAAAGAAATAAATAGCTTATGGTATATAGTATATAATGTATATATTAATATATGCTATATGTTAGTGTATATGTATATACACTAACACACACATATGTCTGCTTTGTGTCACTACAAAGAAATACCTGAAGCAAGCTAATTATGAAGTAAAGAGAAGCTTATTAACTCCTGAATAGGGAAGGGTGAATGTTATCCTTGCACCTTCTCATGTGAGAGGTATGACAAAGGCAGCGGGCCTATGGACGTGCCTGCCATGTTCTAGCAAGCACACAGAGGCTAGAACAGAGCAAACTAAGCGGTGGGATTAGAAGAATAACAAGGGATCAAAAGTATGTGATCTATTTCCCAGTATTTGGAAGGTTGACACACAGGAGAATTGCAGGTTCAAGGTCAGTCAGAAGAAACTTAATGAGATCCTGTTTCAAAATAAAAAATAAAATAGGCCTGGCAGGAGGATCACAGGTTCGCAGCCAGCCTCAGCTACTTAGTGAGGCCTTGTGCAACTTAGTGAGACCCTGTTTCAAAATAAAGAAATATAAAATAGGGCTGGAGGTTTAGCTCAGAAATAGAATGCCTCTGGGTTCAATCCCTAGTACTGAAAAACATAAAATCAAATAGGTCTGCAGGTGTAGCTCAGAAAGGACTTGGGTGCTGAGCATAGGGAACAAGAGCAGAGTAGAGATATAGAAAACTATTTCAAGAATCCAGGCAAGAGATAAGAGTGGATAAAAATAGGATGGTAAGAGTCAAAGTGGTGGGAAGTGCTTATACTTGGGATATATTTTGAAAGTAGCACCAACAAGATTATCTGATGGAATAGACATGACGAACAGGAGGAGAAAAATCACATTGGTGTTTTTTGCTTGTATTACTAGAAATATAAAATTGTCAGTTTCTGACACAGGGAAACACTGGAATGGGCAGGTGTGGTGGGGTCTCAGGGGTTCAGTTTGGCACATACTGAGCGTAGAATGCCTATTAACTGCCTACCTGGAGGCTCGCATTGGCTGTTGGATACAATGCTGAGATTCAGGGGTGAGATATGCACGAGAGACATGTCTACGAGTTGTGGGTGGAAGAAAGATGGGCTACCAGGGTGACAGAGCTTTGGGAAATGAAGAAGAGCCTCCAAATGAGATGGAGAAAAAGCCCCTCATGATTAAAATTAAAACCAGGAGGGCCCACGAAATGAAGAAACTCCCAAGAAGAGGGTAACATCATGTCACCTTTGTCAAATGTGCTTATGCTGTCGGGAGGGACAGGTGCCTGTGGGGCTTGGCAGCTGAGCTCTGGATTTAGCAGTGTGAGTGCCGTGGTGACCTTGGTGAGCGAGGGTGTGAGGGTGTCTTCACTGGACCTGGGGAGCGATCTGAGCAGTGCGTGCAGCAGATCAAGATAGCATCTTAGAGCAGGACTCCGAGGCAGCATCGCTTTGGAGAGGCTTGCTGTAAAGAGACCAGAGGGGGAATAGCTGAGCGAGAGAGAGAATAGCTAAGCAAGTATGAGGGATTCAAGAGAGGTTTTTTTTTTTTTTTGGTAACTTCGTATTGTATTTTTTTGTAACTTTGAAATTGTAGATTCACAGGAAATTGCATATATTTATTTACATATATGGCAGTCTTGTGTACTTTTAAAAACATCAATAGTATTTTTAATAAAAGATATGCTTTTCTTGTTGTCTGTAATTGTACATCATAGTGAGATACAAATGATACGCTCCTACACGCACAGGGCACTTGGTTTGTGTCCCCCCCCCACCCCGTTTCCCCTCTTGCCTGCCCATACATGTTAGTGAGATCGCTAGTGATGTCTTCATATATGGACATTTGAACTCTTTCCTTCTTCAAGCCTCGTTTTCCCCCTCCCCACTTCCCTCCCTAATACCTCCCACTAGTCTACTCATCCTCGTTTGTCTGAAGACCCTCGTTTCTGATTTTCTCTCTAGCTTTCACATATCTGAGAAAACATACGACCCTTGTTTTTGCATAATATTCTCTACCTTCACCCATTTTGCTGCAGATGATATAATTTTGTTCTTCTCTATGAGTGTGGTGCATTGTGTGGGTCTCATGCAGTGTGTGTGTGTGTGTGTGTGTGTGTGTGTGTATGTGTGTTACTTGGAATTGAACCCAAGGGCATTCTATCTCCAAGGTATGCCCTAAGTCCCTTTTATTTTTTGTTTTGAAACAGTGCTCACTAGGTTGCTGAGAGTCTTACTAAGTTGCTGAGGCTGATCTTGAATCTGTGATCCTCATGTCTCAGTCTCCCAAGTACTGGAATTTCAGCTGTGCACACCATACCCAGATGAGTCTTCCGTATTTTTAATCTAGTTTTCCACAAAGGCAACAACTTGCATAACTATAGTAGGGTATCACAACCAGGACATTAGTGATGAACAATGCCACATCCACAGGTGTTATGATAACACCAGTTACATACACGCTTACACGTGTGCATGTGCCTGTGCAGGTTCTGTTTCATTTTATCATGGCTTGTAAATGTGTGTAACCACCTGCAGAGGTAAGATCCAGAACTGTTTATAATTACATGGCTCCCTTATGCTCCTTGTTTGTTTGTTTATTTATTTATGTATGTATGTATGTATATATGTGTGTATGTATGTATTTATTTATTCATACATACTATGGATTGAACCCAGGGGCATTCTACCTCTAAGCTATACTCCAACTCTGTTATTTTTTATTTTGAAAAAGGGTCTTGCTAAATTGCTGATGGTCTCATTAAGTTGCTGAGGCTATCTTTGAACCTACAACCTTCCTCTCTCAGCATCCCAAGTACTAGGATTATAGACATGCACCACCACACCTAGCTTATACACTCCTTTTAAGAACATATATGATGCACCTCCTCTAGCCCTGACTTCTGACATTTACTACTCTATTCTTCATTTCTATAATTTTATTATCCAAAAGAATTATATAAAGGGAATCATATAATATGTAACCCTGAGTGCTAACTGTAGTCATCATAATCCCCTTAAGCAGCATGCAGACTGTAAAGTATATCAATACTTCACTTTTATTGCCAAGTAGTATTCCACAGTATGGATTTACTCACTGAGGGACGTCTGGGCTGGTTCCAGTTTGGGGGTCTATGAGTAAGGCTGCTATAAACATTTGTGTATAGATTTTTGGTGAACATAAATTTTCATATCTCTTGGACAAATGCCCAAGAGTTCAATTGCTAGGTTCTCTATTAAGTGCATGTTTGGATTTTGAAGATGCTGCCCAACTGTTTCTGGTGTGGCTGTACAATATTACCTTCCCATCAGCAATGTGTGAGTGACAGAGGATCTTTATCTTCTGGCCAGCATTTTGCGTCATCACTACTTTTTAGCTTAACCATTATGATGTGTGGATGGGGAGAAATTTTTTTTTTTTTTTTAGATGAGAGTAATTGCAGGAAGTCAGGAAGCTCTGGGTGACTTCCCCTTCATTTTAGGTAGCTTGAAGATGGTTAGAAGTTCAGCCCATAATTTTGAAATACTGAATGGCTGTTGCGCATGCACATGCATAGATGTGTGTTGCACTTTGTGGATATGAAGGTATAGAGGTCGTGTTGACTTGTGGAGATGAAGGGCAGCCCTCATGTGACCACAGCATGCCACACCCACCAACTATGGTGGTGATAGCCAGTTAATGATACTGCTGTGTGTATTAGTTAGCTTTTTGTGCTATGACCAAAATGATAGACCAAAACAACCTACAGCAGGAAAGGTTTTATTTGGGCTCATAGTTTCCGAGGCTCAGTCCATGGTTGACTGACTGCAAGATGGAAATCTCAGTGGCCGGGCATGTGGAGGAGAAAAGCTGCTCTCAGCTCACGGTGGTGGGAAACAGAGACAGTGAGTGGATGGGGGACAACTGGAGTCTCCAAAGGGACATGCCCCGGAGACTCACCTCCTCCAGTCATTCCTCACCCTGAACTTCCTGCATTGGGACCATGCATTCAACCAATGAGATTTGGGGGGATGTTCTGGACCCAGACCGTAACGTGCTGCTTCTGCCTCAGCCTGGAAGTCCCCTTCATCTTGCTTCTACATATCCGGCCACTGAGCCCACTTAGCCTTTGGGGTGAAATTTATGGCAGTTATCAGCAATCTAGGAATTATCAATTTGGGTTCTTGTGTTTGTCTATCGATTTGTTTTCCAGAGGGACAGAGAACATGTAATTTTAAAGTGCCTAAAAATAGAAATAAAGGGAGCTATTGATAGTAAATGTTGGTGAACTCATTAAGCTTAAGGACAATTAAAAAAAGCCTCTTGAAAAATAGATTGGTGAAAATATACATATGTAAACACGATAGATAAATATACATAGTATACTTATATATCTTGTGTTCATAATTACATATATATACATATGTATGTATATATAATTTTACAATGGTTCAAATTTCCATATTTTTAGAACATAAAATGCTTTTCATTTTTCATCTGAAAATATTTTTCCCGAAGTCAAATTTATTCATCAGAAAAAAAAATAACCTGAAGCCAAAAAGCCACAGAGAGCCTTTTACAAAGAGGGGGAAATTATCTTGTGATGGAAAAAGCCAGACCTTTGAACTGCCAATCACACAGAGGTCACATTCTTTCAGGGACTAGAAGGAGCTGGTGTTAGGGTTCTTTTGCTCAGTATGAGACTCATCTTCAAGCAAAGCTGCTTGTAATGACTTGACCCAACAGATGTAGCCACTTCAGGTCATTTGAAACATGTCAGCTTGGAACACTTGATTGGCAAGGAATTGTGACTCCCTGTCCTGTGCTCAGTGGGAAGCCTTTATTGAGCCAGCTTGTCTCCTGGGACTTAAAGAGAAAGGAAGAACATAGCAAAACAAAACATGACCTGCACAGCCGAGTCTCCTGCAGGCTGGGAGCAGTGGTTAGGAAATAGAAAGCTTTGGTGGACAGTGATTGGTATCTTTGGTGCTGAAGTTTGAGATAAGTTTGTTGAGAGTCAGAATTGGTAAATGCTTGTTTCTTGTTTTTGGTAACTGTACTTGTTTATTTATAGCCTTTTTTTTTGTCTGTGTATGTGGTACTTGGGATTGAACCCAGAGGCATTCTACCTCCAAGCCACACCACCAACCCAATAACCCAATTTTTATTTCTTATTTGGAAACAGGGTCTCACTGGATTGCTGAGAGCCTTGCTAAATTGCCAAGGCTGGCTTTGAACCTGTGATCCTCTGGTCTCAGCCTCCCAAGTACTGGGATTACAAGTGTGCACCACCATGCCCGGGTAGATTATAGTCCTTTGACAGGCAATTTTGCCCAGAATACTTTCCCGGAGTGTGTAAGGAATGTCTATAATCCAGGCAGGTAGTGGTCATAACCACGGAGCATTTTAGTGCTTAATCATGCTGAGTCCCAAGCTGCCCCCTCTCCCTGGGAATTTACACCCACATACACAGAAGTAATGGAGACTCATGTACAGAAAAGTCATTGGTAGAGAAACAGTAAGTCAGATAAGAATAAAGACTAAGACCCTCTTTCCATGAAATATTGGTTCTAATCGTGTGTTTTCAGTGCCCCAGGCAACAGCGTGTGCAGAACGGTGGGCGGTAGTTACTGGGATGGAGGAATTCGAGCTGTCCTTCATTCAAAGGTCACAGCTCATGGAAAAGACAAGCAGTTAGGTGTGGGTAAGGGGATAAAAAGTTGTTTGACTGGTAGGTGATAAAGGAAATACCAAGTATCAGGGGCTATTTGATAACACAAACAAGCAAGCAGAAATCATGGGACATTTATCTTTGTTAAAGAAAAATTGCTCCACGTCCTATGTAGTCCTATGTATGTGAGTAACCTGTGCAGCAAGCTGAATGGTGACATCCATTGGGCAGGTGCTAAGTCAACAACACTGGCTTGATTGACGGGACTGTTAGAAGACCTGCGGTTGGCTTTTGAAGCCACAGTTGGAAAATGCAGCAGCAAGAAGGCTGACTTTCACAGGCAGGAAGGGTAGGCTGACATGGCAAGGGAGAGGTGTGGAGAGCCTATCTCCGAAGGCAGGGATTCTTGGCCTGTGTGATAAAACAGACCTGTGATATTGCAGGTGGAATCTGGATGCCTGGTGTGATTGTTCTCTTTAAGGCTAGAGGAAACAACAAAAGCAGGTAAGAAAGGCATCCGTTGCAGGTAGGGAGGCCTGTCCTCCTTTGCAGTAAAGTGGGTAATGTCTTGGAGTGATTCAAATAAGTGGCCTAGTCTGATTGCCAAAGTTATGTGAACTTTTCTAGGGAGATATTCCACTGTGAATATTTTTCTTTAACCATTTTATTCTGTCAAGTGTTTCTGTGCCTCATAGTTTTATTTCAGGTTCATAAATTGTGAGTGGGCATGTACCTAAAACCCTAGTACTTGAGAGGCAGAGATAGGAGGATTGTGGGTTTGAGGCCAGCTTCAGCAACTTAGCAAGATCTTCAGCAGACTGTTTCAAAATTAAAAGATGAAAATAGGGCTGGGGGTATTGCTTGGAGATAGAATGCCCCTGGGTTCAACCCCTAGTACCACATGTAAGTGTGCATGAACTTGATTGGGGCAGTCTTTAAGAGATGGTTCTTGTGTGGTAGGAATTGGGAAAGGGTTAAATGAGAAATGTGTGCATGTATGTCTTTATCGGCTTGTACCTAACAAAGAGGTATGATTACAATGCACCAATTAAAAAACTAAAATAAATAAAATGCCCTTTCCTTGCATTGAGTCATTAAATCTGACTTTTTCATACCAAAAGAAAAAAGAGAGAGAGAGGTGGTTCTTATATTCTTATGGTCACACTACACGTTGCTTATATCAGAGAGAAAAAGGATGTATGTAAATGTTTCAGATATGCTTAAGCAAACCCCTTACTAAAGGGATAGCATTCATTTTAAATCTTAGCATAGTTCTAACAAAATGTATAAACAAAATAAATGTGTACCTCGTATCACTTAGATGAATGATCCCACTCATAGTGCCACATTTGTGCAGATCCAGTGTATTCACAATGAAGTGCTAATACTTTGATAAATGATTATGTATTCAGACTTTTTATGTAAGAGCAATCAAATAATTGGGAGCAGAAATGCATGGTTGTAGATACTGGGCTTTTCTCTCCTTTTTAGTTTATTTTCTTTGTTTATTTTTTTTAATTGGTGCACTGTAATCATACATCTTGATAAAGTTCAGGGTGGTAGAGGCGCAGACGTGCACAGTACTCATTGAGCCCTCCCCCAGTTCCCGCCCTCTTCCCTCCCCCTACCCTCCTTCCCAAGCTCAGCACAGTGATTGGCTTTGATAAATTTGTGCATGTAGGTCATGTCCATTAAGGTGTTTCCCTTTTTCTCCCTCCCACCTCCCTCAGTTAGGTCACCTTCTTTACTCATCTAAGGTTTCTCCTTCGTCTGAAGTCTCTCCTTATGTTCCACTTTCTCCCTAGCTTCCACATATTAGGGAGAACATCCGACTTTTCACTTTTTATGACTGACTAATCTCACTTAGTATAATGATCTCCAGTTCCATCCATTTCTCTGCAAATGACATAATTTTGTTCTTCCTTATGGCTGGGTAAAATTCCATTGTATACAACATATCCCATAGTTTTGTACTCCATTTATCTGTTGATGGACATCTCAGCTAATTCCATAGTTTGACAATTGTGAATTGTACAGCTATGAATATAGATATTCTTGCATTACTCTGGTAGTTTGGTTTCCATTCTGGATAGATACCCATGAGTGGTATAGCTGGGTCATATGATAGGTTCATTCTCATTATTCTGAGGATTCTTCACACTGTTTTCCAAAGTGGTTGCACTAATTTGCAATCCTACCAACAATGTATTAGAATTTCTATTTCTCCATATTCTTGCCAGCATTTGTTGTTGTTTGGGTTTTTAATGATTGTCATTCTAATTGGAGTTAGGTTAAATCTCAAGGTAGTTTTGATTTGCATCACTCTGATTGCTAATTATGTTGAACATTTTTTCATACATTTATTGGTCACTTGTATTTCTAATTTTGTTAAGTATCTATTTAGTTCACTTGCCCATTTTTCGATTGGGTTATTTTTATTTGGGGTAGTGAGTTTCTTGAGTTCTCTGTATATTCTAGATATTATTCCTCTATCAGAGGAGTAGCTGGCAAAATTCTTCTCCCATTCTGTCAGCTCTCTGTTGTGGTTAATTTTCAAATGCCATCTATTTAGAAATACTTTATTGTGCTGTATATGTATCATTTTAATTATAAACAGAAATCTGTTCACCCAAAGAAATATTAACTAGATTTCGAGTCAGAATGATCTAAGATATAAAATCATTTATCTCAGAGCTAATAAGAACTTACAAATGTGACCCCAGAATGCATAAGTGTGGCTATTTTTATAAATTCTTACAAACCAGCAAACTCCTCCCCCAAATATGCCAAGCTTAATTTTCTGCTCTGTGGAGCACAGCTAGCGACATAGCAAGGCCCAGTGACATTTTCCACAGTGAGTTGCCAACCACTAGAAGCCTGTGGCTGCGTTTAATCTAGAGCAAACCAGCTAACAATTGATTGGAGGAAGGTTTATGTAATTTTTCCTTAATATCCTTGTCTGTGGCGATTACATCACTGCCAGAGAATCATGAAAGCAGAATGGGTGACTGCCTGATATAGCAGTGTTTTCCTCCAATTATGAGCTGATACAATCTCTGTTTTCTGCAGATCACTTTCATTAACCTCTCTGCTGTTTGCAGAGCTCCTGAAGAAATGGATTATGTTTGAGTATGCTCCCTTCTGTGCATACTGGGGCTGGGATTCTAGTAGTCACTATTTCTGCAGAGCAGCCTGTATTCATTCCAATGTCTCCTGGAGATCTTTAATTAGTAAAATAATAACATGCCTGCCACTGCCTATTTTCCAATAATGTTTTGGTGATTAGATCAGACCTATGATTTGAAAAATGGGGAATGGCAGCAGGAAGAGTTAAATTCAATGGAACTGGAAAATTTTATTGTCTTAGTAGAGTAGGGCCAAGGTCAAAAGAGACCTCAGCATTGTTATGGGCAAAAAGGTATGCATGCTATGAAACTCTGCCCTGAGGCTTCATTGAAGTTCCAAAGGAAATATGATTATGCAAATAGTCCTGTAGTAAAGGACTGTGTGTATATATAATAATACCTCTACCTGGCAGACTTGGTGAACAAACAATGGCGGGCAAGTGTTCTAGACAGCTGAGACATAGCCCACAGCCAAATTTAATTATCTGTTTGTTTTACTGTAGTGGAAGGGCTCTGATTGTTTTTAACATATTTTTGTTGGTGCTCTGTAACCATACATCATATTGAGGTTTAGCGTGATAGAGTCATTCATGCACACAGCACCGGGTGAGTTATCCTCCAAATCCCACCCTGCCCCCCCTCTCCATTCATAATATTGAAATTGGTAGCGATAGCTTCACCTCTGTACATAGGATTGTTGGAAATGTTTTCTTCAATCAGGTTTCCCCTTCCCCCTCCACAAATTCCCCCTGAAGTTCCCTTCTGCTATTTTATTGGTCTCTCTCCTCATTTATCTGGTCTTTTTCCTATTTTTCTCTCTTGCCTCCACATATGAGAGAAAACATGACTCTTCACTTTCTGACACTGGTTAATCTCATTTAACATAGTGTTCTCTAGTTCCATCATTTTCTTGAAAATAATATTTTTGTTCTTCTATATGGCTGAGTAAAATTCCATTGTGTATATATGCCATAGTTTCATAATCTACTTATATTTAGATGGACACTTAATGCTATTGTGAATTGTGCTGCTATAATCATTATTATCTATGTGTAGAAGAATGGAATTTGACCCCAATCTTTCACCCTGAACAACAGTCAACACAAGATGGATCAAAGACCTAGAAATTTGACCAGAATATTTGCAAATACTAGAAAAAAACATAGGACTGACTCTCCAACATATAGGTCCTGGTGATGCCTTCCTCAGCAAGACTCCCAAAGCTCAAAAAATAATAATGAGAATCATTAAGATAAGAAATCATTAAGATAATAAGATAGAAGTTGAAAAACTTCTGTACAGAATCAAAAGTCTGAAGAGAGCGCCTACAGAATAGGAGAAAATTTTTGCTAGATATTCCTCTAATAGAGGACTAATATATAGAATATATGAAGAACTTAAAACTTTAACATTAAAAAAATGGACATTTGAGTTATACAGATACTTCTCAAAGGAAGAAATACAAATGACTTATAAATATATTAAAAAAAGTTCAGCATCATTAGCAATCAGGGAAATACACATCAAAACAACACTGAAATTTCATCTAACCCCATTTAGAATGGCAATCATCACGAATACAAACAATAATAATGCTAGTGAGGTTGTGGGGAAACAGAAACCCTTAACACTGTTGGTGGGATTGCAAATTAGTACAGCTGCTATGGAGATCAGTGTGGAGGTTCCTCAGAAGATTGGGAATGGAACTGCCATATGATCCAGCTATACCACTCCTGCGTATCTTTCCAAAGGAATTGAAATCAGAATATTATGATGATACATGCATGTCCATGTTTATAGCAGCACAATTCACAACTTATTATTTTCAAAAAATTGAATGTATATATCTTTCCTAAGCCTTTTTAAATAGAAAATGTTGGTCATAATTTATTTTCTCCTTTTGTCAAAAGCATGTTACCTTTTGGAATTTAGAAAAACATATCTATTAATACCTGACTATGTTTAAGATGCTACATTATAGGCCCTTTGGGTAGTAAAGATGCTGAACATCTCACACACTATTTGTAGAAACCAACACTTCTGTCATTTAGTTATATTAGAATTCTCTATCTTCCTCAGTGAAATGTGAAATCCTCAAGGAAAGGGACTATACATTATCTGTTGAAAAATGACACTTTTCAGGAAAAAATCATGGATGGCTACAATTTGAGAGATTTAAAAAGAACCGATATTAGAAATTGGTATTAATATACATGAAAGTTCTAGAAATTTGACAATTGTTAAGGGGAAATGTGATTATATTTTTAATGAGGAAAATTGGCACACATTGTTTTGCATTAACACCTTTATAAAGATCAAAGTTTTTTATTAGTTTAGGAAAATAAAATCTCTTTTAAGATTTATTTTCTCTTAAAAATGATCAGGTTTTGTACATTAAAGATATTTTTCTAAGTTATCCCAGGGTGCTGAACTGTGTCTAAAAAATAGTATTTCTCTTCATTTTTGAGAATAAATATTTTAAGAAATAGAACAATTTCCAGATGAACTAAAGTCAAGATACTACATACTCTTACCCTCCAACATAATAAGCAGATATGCAAAGTGTGTATTTTCAGTAAAGATGCTGAAGAACAAAAACAATTTCTTTTTATTCTTTCTCAGACATTGATATTTAATTATATTATTTAGAAAACTCTATATGATAAGACATTTTATGAAGAAATGCATCCTAAGGCATGTTTAAATTATGAATGCTGAATTAAAGGATGCATTCAAGAAAAAAAATTCTCTTAATTTTTTACGAATTCACACGGTTCAGTAGTAAATCTCATAAACTCTAAATAGACAGCTTGGTGAACATTATGGGTTTATACAGCCATGTGTCGACCACTAAGACAAAGATACAGAATTTATCAGCCCCAAAGCTGCTCGTGTCACAATTCCTAATTAATAGCCCCAGAGATCCTCACTATACTGAGTTTTTAGTTTTCTTCTTTTTATTTTTTTTTTTTTATTTTTTTGCGGTACTGGAGATTGAACTCAGGGGCATTCTACATCCAAGCTATACCCCCAGCCCTTTTTTTATTCTTTATTTTGAAACAGGGTCTCACTAAGTTTCGGAGGGCCTCATTAGGTAGCTGAGGCTGGCTGCGAACCCAGATCCTCCAGTTTCAGCCTCCCGAATGCTGGGATTACAAGCATGCACCACCATGCCCGGCTTCTATACTGAGTTTTTAGTATTAGTGTTTTCAGTGATACGTTATTTCTTTTTAAAAATCATTTTACTAGTACATTGTAATTATGCATCATGGTGGAGTTCAAGGTGATAAAAGGATACTTGTCACAGCTCTTGGTGTGTTTCCCTCCATTTCCCACCCCAAGCCTCTTTCCTCTCCCCACCTGCATTAGTGAATTGGTAGCACTAGCTTCACATCCTGAAGTAGTCTTTGAGCCATTCCCTTCTTCAATCTCCCTCTTCCTCTCCCTAACTCCCTCTCCCAGTTCTCTTCCCCTTTTCTACAGCTTGCTCTGTCTCTCCCCATGTTGTATAAAGTTCAAATGGAATTTCTTATAAATAGAATGACATGCTATAGTCTCCCCACCCCCTTTTTCTTCTTTTACTCAGTATTATCTCTGTGGAGCAGAGCCATAACAGTAACAGTAGCAGTAGTGAGATCTTTTTGGCTGTAGAACAGTACATTTTAGAAATATACTATAGTTGGAGGTGTGTGTGTGTGTGTGTGTGTGTGTGTGTGTGTGTGTGTGTGTGTGTGTGTGTAACTTAGGGATTGAACACAGATGCATTCTACCTTAGAGTTACATACCTAGTCCTTTTTATTTATTAATTTATTTTTTAAAATTTTGTAACAGGATCTTATGAAGTTGCTGAGTCTCGCTACTTGCTGAGGCTGATCTCAAACCTGCAATCCTCCTGTCTTAACTTTCTACTCACTGGGATTATAGGTATATGCTACCATATGCAGTATTGGTTTTCTTTTTCTTTTTATTTGTACCCTTTAACTACAATCTCTCCTCCCTGATTCAGATGCTCCCCCCATTTTGCTTTCTTGCTTCTGTGAGTTTCACTTTTTTAAAATTCCACATATAAAGAAGACCATGCATTATCTTTTTATGGGTTATTTCAGTTAACTTAATGTCTTCCAGCTTCTTCCATGCTATTGCAAAGCACACAATTTCTTCTTTTTTAAAAGCTGAATAATATTCTTTATTATTCACATTCATTATTGACATTTTCTATATTCATTTACATATTGAAAGACATTCAAGTTACTTCCACTTCTTGGCAACTATTGCAAAGAATGCTAAGTGAACATGGGCATGCAGATATTTCCTCAAGATAGTGATTTTATAACCCTTTACTTTCTGAAGCTATCTAATCTCACTTAGCATAATATACCCAAGTTCTGTTTTCCTGAAAATGAGATAACTTTGTTCATACATATATAGAGAGAGAGATAAAGAGAAGGGAGAGGGAGGAAAGAAGAAAGAAAGGAAGGAAGGAAGGAAGGAAGGAAGGAAGGAAGGAAGGAAGGAAGGAAGGAAGGAAGGAAGGAAGGGAGGGAGAGAGGGAGGGAGGATTGCTATATCACAGGGTGGTTTTACTTTGATTTGTTGGAGAGCCTCCTCATTGTTTTCTCTGATGGCTTCTCAGTTGACATCCAGCAGGGTACAAGGATTCCTACATCCTTGCCAATACTTTATATCTTTTGACTTTATGATGATAATTATCCTAACAGGTGTGAGATGACTATTTCACTGTATGCACTATAGTTTATTAATCAATTCTACTGTTGAAGAATATTAGCTCTATTGATGAGATTTTTAATGAATAAAACAGTTATTATGGTACACAACTTCCCCTTGGTTATATACCTAAGAGTAGAGTTGTTACTCAAAGCTCTGCACATGTTCTACCTTAGCTAAACAATCTTACAAAGTAATTGATCTAATTTATGCTTATAGCAGTCATGTGCAAATTCCAATTCCTTAATATTTTTCCAATGCTAGTATTCTTGGTTTTAGTAATTTAAGCCATTTTCCTAGAAAATATCTTGTTTTACCTTTTATATTAGTCTACAATCCATATGGCATTATTTTTGCTGCTATAAACATAGCTATGTATGTATCACTATAGTATTCAAACTTTAATTCTTTTGGAAAGATACCAGATTGGTATGGCTGTCATATGGTAGTTCCATCATTTTGAAATAAGTTGAGACTTAACAAAACATTTTCAAACTATTACATAACCCATTTTCATAAACCCATTACCCAGCTTCGCCAAGTATTGAAAATTTACATAACTGTGGAATAAAATCACAGAATCACTATCAATATGATCTAGAATGGTCTTCAAATTTTGGCAAATATAGTGCAGATGTTTTTCTGGTTCAGGATCAAATCCAGGATCATATATTGCATTTGTTGGTCATGACATTATTCTTCTTTGAGTTAGAGAACTTCTTAGACTTTGTTTATCTTTCACAATCTTGACTATTTTGAAGCATGCTAGACAACTGTTTGGGAGAATGTACCTCAATTTGGGTTTTCCTGATTTTTCTTTCTGTTTAAGTTCCTGTTACTCATTTTTGCATGAATATTATAGAAGTTAGGATGTAACCTCTGTACATTATAGCAGGAGATATATGTTGTTGACATGTCTAATTTCCAGTGATGTGGTTTGCTTATTTGGTTTTGGTGGAGCCTGTCAATTTTTTGTACAATAAGTTTACATATTTCCCCCTTGTAGTTAATAAGTATCTTGTGGGAGGCAGTTTGTGACTATGCTTATTTTCTCATATACTTTTGCCAACTAATTTTAATGTCTACCAATGATTATTTCTTCTGAAAGTTATTACCATTGTATTTTTCTCTCTCTGTGTGTGTGTGTGTGTGTGTGTGTGTGTGTGTGTTATTGTAATTTAACCCAGAGTCTCATGAATGCTATGCAACTACTCCACCACTGAGCAGCACCTCCAGCCCCTTTTTAAATTTTGTTTTGAGACAGAATGAATACGTATATATTCCTCAATCCTAAAATCAGCATTTTACTTAATCACTCTTATTTTTCCTGAGTGTTTTTATAGTAAGTGAATATTGACTTTTACTAAGGCTTTTCAGCAACATATGCAAATATTCGTATTATGTATGGTGTTAATAAATTTCCTGGTATGGAACCAAACATATTTCTAGAATAAATCCCACTTGGATATGAACATTATTTTCTTTGTTCAATGCTGCAGATTTAACCCATGGCTTTGTGCATGCTAGGCCATTGCTCTACCACCAAGATATAACATTATTTTCTTAATATGATATTATACTCTTTTCTGAAATTTCATTTCATTGCATTGATATTCATAGCCAGTATTGGTTTGTAGATTTCTTTTTTTTGAAAAAAACAATAATTTAGATTAAGTATCAACATTATACTGGCTTATTAAAAAAAACAGGTCTTTTCTTATTTCCAATGTTTTGGAACAATTTACAGAAGGTTGGGATTAATTTCTCTTTGAGTAGTTTGTAGATTTTGACTGTCACTCTCAGGGCCTCATTGTTTTCTACGGAATTTCTCTTCTTTGGTGGAAATTGATCCCTGTAAACTTTTTACTACTAATGCAGCAGTGATTTTATAAAACATATATCTCACTGGAAAGTTAGACCTATTATCTTGATTTTCAATCTTGATTGCATTGATGTCTATAGAGTCCCTTACAGTTTTTTTTCTTTCTTTTACAATTATTTATCCTTTATTTCATATTTTGTACTTATGTGTGTCTCTTAGTTTTTCTTGTGATATTTACCAATGGTTTATTTTGTTAGTTTTTAAAAACCCAGCATATTTATTTTTGAGTTACTGCTTTCTGATTTGCCAGTCATTAATTTCTACTTTTGTCTTCATTACAGTTTCCTCCTATATGCATTTATTGTTATATTGAGCTGGCAATTCAATTTATTTATTTTTATTCTTTAATTTCTCCTGATTAAGCAAAGTAATCCTGTGACCTCACAGTAGATTTTTTGTGGAAATTAGTCAACTGATTATAGAATTTGCTAGATTTCCCTCAACTATGAAGGAGGCCCGAAGTAGCCCAGACTTTGAAAGTCACAGGCATGGCTAAAGTACCAGCTCTACTGCATTCTAGTTGCCTGACTTTGGCAATTTTCTAATTCCCTGATTCTCATCTCCTTATTTTAAAAACAAAAATTATGATATGTCACTTAGGATGAAGTGAGAATTTCTCAAAAGCACCAACCTAGTGCCTTACACTGTGTGATCAGTAAACGGCCCTCTCAGTCTCTCATTTTGAATTTTAACCAAGAACAACAACAACAGGAAATGGGGAAGAGATAACTACTTTTTATTGAGAACCACAAACCACTTTATTTGTGCTTTTTTTCTTCTTTTTGCAATCTTCTACGCAGAATAGACATAATTTGCTCAAAGAGACCTCGTAGGCCATGACTTGAAGTGTGAATAAGCATCAAATGACTTGAAGGTTCTACTATTTTCTTTTTTTATTTTATACTGTCTTATCCAATGGTTTCACTTTTTGTGGTTTCAGTTATCCATAGTTAACTAAAGCCTAAAAATATTAAATAGAAAAATCCAGAAAGAAATAATTCATAATTTCTAAACTGTACACTATTCTGAGTAGTATGATATAATCTAGTGTTATCCTGTGCCATCTTGTGTGGGATGTGAATCATTCCTTTGTTCAGAGTATCCATGCTGTATATGCTACTCACCTGTTAGTCACTGAGTTGACTTGATCTTAACCAATCTGATCTTGGTTATCAGATCAACTGTCTGCTATTGCAGTGCTTGTGATCAAGTAACTCCTGTTTCTCTTAATAATGGCTCCAATGTGCAAGAGTTGTGATACTGGACAATTTTATTGCAGTATATGTTAAAATTGTTCTATTTTATTAGTTATTATTAACACTGTGCCTAATGTATTAAACTTTATCATAGGTATGTATATTAAAAAAAACAGTATATTTAGGGCTTAGTTCTATTTGAGGTTTCGATATCCACTGGAGGTCATGGAATTACTGTATACTTACTTATTCTTTTTTAGTTAACATATAAAGCCCACACTCTTGATGACTAGACTAACCAGCTTCTGAATTATTTATTTAAAGATAAGACTAAGGCTGCAATTCATGTGGCTAAACAAGTACAAATAATATTGGAAAATTAATTATGAAGCTATGTTGACAAACTTGTGTTCCTTTTTTGTTCCCTTCTGTGTTTTAGCACACTGTGAATGGTACCTGTGAGTTCCTTCCAGTGATCACTACTTGGGCCTTTTCCTGGGACACTTCCTTGAAAGGACCAGCACACATCCAATTTTCTCAGATACACTCCCAGATTAATGGAGTCCATGTAGAGTGGACCACTCCTGTCTCCCTTGACTGGTAAGAATTTTTAAAATACATTTACTGTTTTGCATGATATTTGATGCCATGACCTGTTCTGAAGTATTTCTTTCTTATACGTTGGAAAGTTATATTAACTAAATAGACTCATCATGGGGAGGAAGAAATAGGCTATCTCTGACAGGCAATGGTACACTGAGATGTTTATTATTAGACAAGCATAAGCTGATGTATTTGGAGATATTTTTATTACTCGTGTCAAATGCAGGGAGTTAACATTTAGTGCAAGTGGAAATTCATGACAAGCATTCGTCTTTTAGAAAACAGTGATAGAATTTAATGGAACCTATAATTGCAACAGTCTGTGTTGTTTTCACCACTATAAAATCAATAACTGTAAAATGGAGAGGCTATCTCCTTGAAATTTTGAGAGTGGTCATGATGAAAATGTGTGTATTTGCAATGACCTATATGCAAATTCTTTCCTACCTGAGCTCCCATTACATGTACTTCTAATGCACTTAAGTTTACTTCTGCATATCTTTGCCTCGGCTTCCAAATATCTATTCTAATATCCTTAATAGCCAGACACTCTAGTCAGTGTTTAGTATTACAACAGAGAATAGGGGCTGGGAAACAACGGTAAAGTTGAATCAGTTGACAGAATAGTTACTGCAGAGATTCCTGGGGGGAAAGACGAGCAAGTGTGGTTTTGCATCTCTTAGAAGTGCACTCCAGTGGTTCCCTGAGAAGAGAAACTGAGGCATGAAAACGTCACATGAAACTATCTTGAGCAGACAGAGGCTGAGAAACAAATGCCATCCTAAGTTTTTCCTTCTCAGTCTTACAAGTTATTCTCCATCTCAGAGAGCTGAGGCAAGAACTAAGTTAGTGCCTCTGGACATAAACTAGAAAGAGACTGAGTATGTAGTCTGAGTACATACATACATACTGCAGCATCCAACAACTTCTGAAGGATTTTGTGCATAATACAGGGATGGGGAATCCCAAAAGTCGTTTAGTGAGCAAGGCCTGGTGATGGACCTGGGAAAGTTGAAAGTGTGTGAGAGCTCTGGTCATAGCAGAGCTCATGAGAGCCTGGGCTCTGGTGGTTCAGGTTCTCCACTCGGAATCCTGACTCTGCCACATATCTCCTAAGGTAGTTGTGAAAATTAAATAAGCTAAATTTAAAGGGTGCCTAATACTGGGCGTGGCACATAATATATGTCCAGCAAATGGTGGGTATTGTTAAATGATTATACAAATATTAATAGGATATTTGCAGGCTCATTGGTGACCTTGATATTAATATGATTTTCTCTATAATGTCTTAAATTTCTCATTTGAGTTGGGCATGCTGGCACCTCCCTGTGATCTCAGTACTTGAAAGGCTGAGATGGGAGGATCACAGGTTTGAGACCTTTTCTAACTTTTCTAACCTCAGCAATGTAGCAAGACTTTGAGCAACCTAGTGAGACTATGTTTCAAAACAAAAAAAAGAAAATGGGCTGAGGGTATATCTCAGAGGTAGAATTCCCCTGGGTTCAATTCCCAGTACTACAACAACAACAACAAACAACAGGTCATCTGTAAACTCTCCTAATTATGCTGAATTTTCCTTCAACTCATATAGCCAACCATAGTTGTGAAAATATTATTATATTTTTAAGATTAGATTTTGGATTTTTAAATCTGACATGTATTATATTTCTCATGATCATTATATTTTAAATTTTATCATCCCAAATCTGCCACATTCCAGCATCTTAATGTTAGGTAAATAACCTAATTTTCCTAAATCTCCTTATTTTTAAAATGTGAACAGTAGAATATTTATCACAATTAATGTGAAGATTAGATAATATAATGCATAGTTCATGATACAGCAATTTACAATCATGTTAGCCATGACTAATATTATTACTACCATTACAATTAAACTTCATAAATACATTCTTACATACTTCTGGTCTGATTTCTGAAACTGTCAATTTTTAATTTGTGAAATTTGAAACAGAATGTTCAAAAGAATTTTTAATGAAATGTTAATATATTAAAATCTCAGGACATTTTTAACTTTCGAAACCATGAAGCATCCGCTTCCTTCCATATTCTTGGTACAGCATGTGTGGCTTGAGCAAACCTCTCATCTCATTATATTACTAAGTTATCTCTAAGGATGACTGCTTTTAAAACTTTCCAGACTTGATCCTTTCCAGGGGAATGCATACAACTTCTGTTCTAAGTTGCTCTACACTTTGATTAATTTTCATGTCATAATTTCTAGTTTTATCCTTATTTAGAACTATAAACAAGTGAACCAACCTACTCAATCTATAAAATCATAAAATGAGTACCAGTAATTAGAATGCTACCACTCTCCATGACCCACTCCATCTAACTTTTCTAATTTTCTCTATTCTCCTATTCAGTCATCTCTCCATGGTTTTAAACATGTTGAACTTGTTTTCATAATCTGACTTTAATGTCCAATTCTTATTCATGTAATAGTCAGCATAGTATAATACTGGGTTTGAAATAACCAATGTATTTTAGGAAACCAAAAATTTTGGCTCTGTCTCTCATACAAAGTTCTGATATTAATCATGCAGAGCTTTATGCCAAGGCTGGTGATGATGTCCTTTATGAATTATTACAAATGATAATGCCAAAATTTTAGATATTCTCTCTATTCTTTTTTTGTTTGTTTATTTCCAATATGTTTTGTTTTATATATTGGTGCTGAGTATTGAATACATTCTATCTTCAAACTATATCCCCAGCCTTTTTTAAAATTTTATTTTGAAATATGGTCTCAGTAAGTTCCTGAGGGTCTCACTAAGTTGCTGAGGCTGACCTTGAACCTCCGATCCTCCTCTCTCCAAGTACTGGTATTATAGTCATGTTCCACTGTATCTGACTCCACTATGTTTTATGTAAGGTAATCACATGTTCAAAGAGAAATAAGAATGACATGTCAAATCTTTCAAGATGTGTCTAGAGATATATGGCAGATGTAGCATTAATAAAAACAAATAAGCTGAGCATGGTGGTGCACACCTGTAATCCCACTACTTGGGAGGCTAAGACAGGAGGATGGCTGGTTCAAGGCCACCCTCAGCAATGTAGCAAGACTCTCACCAATCTAGCAAGATGTTGTTTCAAAACAAAAAAGTTTAAGAATAAAATAGAAAAAATGTGTTTAATATTTCAATAAGCACACACAAAGATCATATATTTTAACAATTAGAAGAGAAAGTTTCCACTTACATTTTTAGAAGTATCAATTTCCAAATTCACACTAAACTTGGAAAACTAAAAAGCTTTAGTTCCATCCCCGATACCACACACACATACACATACAAAAAAAGAAAAAATACAAATAAATTTTCAGTAGAGCTAATTTAGTTTTTATGTAATCTGGGTCTAAGCCAGGTTTTTGATAGGGACAATATAATTAAATTGTTTCATGGAAGCATTTATAAGAAAAGTAGACCATAAGCTCTTTCAGTGTGGGCAATGAGGAAACATTAGACCATCTGCACAAAGTTAGAAAGTGCTTTTATTGAAAAAAAAAGAAAATTTTAAAGCTTTTTAGTTTTCCAAGTTTAGTGTGAATTTGGAAATTGATACTTCTAAAAATGTAAGTGGAAACTTTCTCTTCTAATTGTTAAAATATATGATCTTTGTGTGTGCTTATTGAAATATTAAACACATTTTTTCTATTTTATTCTTAAATATAACATTTTATATTTCAAAAGCATAAATATAAAATTTAATATTTGAAAAAGTCTCCTTGCCTACCAATGGATTGCAAGCAATATCAAATTTTAGGGGATCCCACCATTAATATTTTTAGAGACACCTGACTGCCAAATTAGGTGATCAATGACTATCACCTTGGGGAAATTAAATATTGCCAACTATTGAATCTTAGGTCTTTAAAAAAATTCTGTGGATTGGGATAGAGAAATAATGTTTACGTAGTGCTTGCCACATGCCAAGAACGTTTTCTGCTCATAAATTCTGGATATGATCTTGTGAGGTGAGGCCAGCTATTGTTTGAGTATGAGATGAGGTAGAAAGAATTGAGTGACCTTCCCAAAGTCACACCCTAACGAATGCACAGAGTGGGAAAGAGACAGAGGCAGAGAGAGATCATCTGGTCTAGAACAATTTCATTTCAAGTACAGTTTTCGCCATTTTATCAGACTTTCTACTTTAGTCTTCTACCAAAGACTCTATGAGAAAAAAGATTTCCTCCTGAGTAAAGGCTAAATTGAATCTTTCTTGTTTTTTGATGTTTAATAGAAATACGTAATGTCAACTAGATCAAGTGTGATTTTTAAAAAATGTATAGACCATTTCTCCTATTTCTTGATTGTCTATGAAAGCTGTTTTACCAGCGCCTATATGTTGGAATGTTGGTCCTATTCCCTTTTCTTGTAATTGCAGTCTCTGTTCAAACTTCCAAGTCTTTGATCTATCTTGAGTTGAATCTTATGTAGAGTAAGAAGGTGGAATTTATTTCCATTTTTCTACATATAGATAACTGGTTTTGCCAACATCATTGTTGAAAAGGATTTTTTTTGTCCCTTTGTCAAAAACCAATTGGCTATAAGTTTGTGGATTTCTTTTTGAATCTTCTATTCCATTATCTATGTGTCTTCTATTCCATTGTCTATTGTGATGCCTCCTGCATGTTTCTTTTGTGTGTGTGTCTGTGTGTGTCTGTGTGTGTGTGTGGCACTAGGGATTGAACTCAGGGGCATTCTACCTCCAAGCTACACCCCCAGCCCTATTTTTTATTCTTTATTTTGAAACCGAGTCTCACTAAGTTGCTGAGTGCCTCACTAGGTAGCTGAGGCTGGCCGCGAACCCGGATCCTCTGGTCTCAACCTCCCGAATACTGGGATTACAAGCGTGTGCCACCACGCCCGGCTTCCTGCATGTTTCTTATTGCTGAAACTGTTTTGGCTATTCTTGGTCTTTTGTTGTTCCATGTGAATTTTTTGACTGATTTTTCTAGGTCTATGAAGAATGGTCATGGTATCTTAATAGGGATTGCACTGAATCTGTAGATTACTTTTGGTAGGATGGGATGTTGGTCTATTTTTGTTTTACTCTAGGATTTTTAAAAATTTCTTCTCTTATTTCATCTGCGTTCCAGTCCTCATTCAGAAGTATGGTACTCAAATCTCCATGTATTTATTTAATTACTCTTGGTCTTCTGTTGATGATTTCTACTTTCATTCCATTATGGTCTGAAAAGATGCTAGGAATTATGTCACATTTTTTGAAATTGCTAGTACTTGGTTTGTAGCCATGAATATCATCTATTTTGGATACCCTTCTATAAACAGCCAAAAAGAATATGTATTCAGCTGTAATTGGGTGGAATATTTTGTATATGTCTAGTAAGTACATTTGGTTTATGGTGCTCTTTAGGTCTGAAACATCTTTACTGATCTTTTGTCTGGAAGACTGATCTGGTGTTGTGAAAGGGATGTTGAAGTCTCATAATATTATTGTGTTGGGGTCTATCTGAGACTTAATGTCACACAAATAGTTTGTTTTGTAAAAGTAGTTGCATCTATATTCACAGCATAAATGTTTAATATCATTCTATCCTCTTATTGGATTGTTCCTTTTATCAGTAAGAAATTACCTGCTTTGTCTCTTCTGATAAGTTTAGGCTTGAAGTCTACTTTGTCTGATATGAGAGTTGCTACCCTTGCTTGTCTTTAAGTTCTATTTGCACGGATTATTTTATTTTAGCTCTTAACCTTTAGTCTGTGGATATTATTGCCTGTAAGGGGAGTTTCTTGCAAACAGTACAAAGATGTAATGTGAAAACTGTTTTTTATTTTATTTTATTTTTTGAGAAAGTTAGGAGAGGATAGACTTAGAACTATAGAAGGAAAAGACATAAGAATAAACTTCAGATGAGTATTCTTTGGTTTGCCCCAGGAGGATTCCTGGGAAGGAAAATTCTACTTCTCTGATACAGACTAATGAAAATTTAAGACCCACTTATACATAAAGCCCTTCATTGGATTGCTGCCTAGGTATTTTGTGGTATTGACCACTGTAGTATTCATTGATAATGCAGTTGTCTTGCTTTACTATTTTGATTAAGATGTGTTAGGAAGACTTCAGAGACAAAAGTCTTGTAGTATTTAAGATGATTTATTATTTTCTAAGGTATATGATATACTATTAGTACCCAGTTTATTTTCTTACTTAGTTTTATTTCTATTTTTAAGTAAACTGATATTTTCCCAATAAGTCACATTTTCTTTATTTATAGGCCTTTATTCTGGAGAGTGTATATATAGTTATGTTCATTCCTAATTCTTGTTATGTATTGAGAGGAAAGTATATGGAATTTAATAGATGTCTGAAAATAACTAGATTATATTTGTGAAATATCATAAGTTCTAAACTTAAAAAATACCAAAACTTTAATTATGTGCTTCAGGCTTTTCTGAAAGAGTCATTTACATGCAATCTTTTATTCAAGTTCACTTCTAAAATATATTGTAAGAATATTGTGGTCTAGTGAATTTTTCTTTTATATTCTTTGAAAGGATCAATTTTATCTAGTAATAACAAAATTCTGAGTGCATTTCTTGGTAGGTTTACTAAGAGATCCACTCAGGTGCTACAAAAACTGACAAAAAGTAGGGATAGTTGTGAATGAAAGAAGAATAAAGTTTGCACCTATATCTTCCACCTTTGTGTATTCACCCTGAAGTGAAATTTGCTTATGTAAGAGAAAGATTGCAGGACTTGAGGTCACTGGACTAAATTACTGTGATCTAAGTCAATTTTCTTTCTATAATTCTTGAGTATTAGGATTCTTTTTTCCTCTAAAAAATAACATCACCTTGAGTTATGAGATGATGTTTGTGGAAATGTTTCTGTACTTGAGGTTTCTATAAGAATGATACATGTGGTTGTCACTCGGACCAGACGTGTAAATGGCAACTTTAGAATGTTAAGGGTCTATGTGTAAAAGTATTTCAAAGTCTTTTAAGTATTTTCATTAGATTTAATATCCCTTTTACTATTTACTTTGTGAAAACATCATGTAGCCTATCATTTAGTGTTCAAGGATTTGTGTTCCCTTCAATGAGAGAACTTGTATCAACATTTTCTCAGTCAAGATTCTCATTGTCATAATGCAAAAAGACTGACCATACTGCTAAGAGGGAGGAAGATTTATTAGCTCACAGTTTTCTTGGAGATTTTGAGTTCATTCCATGTGAGGCTGGGGTCTGTGTATCTCAGGACATGGTGGTGGGAAGCAGAGAGATGGAGAGAGTGAAGGCTCTGCTTCCACATCATGGAGCCCCTAAGCAAAAGAGCCAACAAGCAAAGGGGTTCAAAGACAAAAGCACAGTCCCTAAGGCCACACCTCCTAGGGACACACCTTCTCTAGCCACACCCCACCAGACTAGGTTACCACCCAGTAAATCTATCACAATGGATTTATCTACTGATGATACTGCAATCCTCATGATTTAATCATATCAACTCTGAATATTAATACATGAGCTGTTCAGGGACATGGTGTATCTAATCATAACATTCTATATCTGGATCCTGAAGGGCTCATGTTCATTTTTGGATACAAAATGCATTTAGTCCATCTCCAAGAGTTCCCCAAATCTTAAAGTTTCAGCAGCACTTAGTCCAGCGTTTCCTCTGCGACTCAAGGTAAACCCTTGGTTTGAGCCCCTGTAAAAGAAAATAAAAAGCAAGTTGCATGCATCCAATGTACAGTGGCATAGAATAAACATTTGCATTCCAACTGGAGGAACAGTGCCATCAAAAGAAGGAATGGTACCAAAGCAAGACTGAAATGCAGCAGGACAAGCATTTAATCCTACAGCTCCATTTCTGGCATCCAGTGCATGTGGTGGTGAGATATGATCTCAAAAGGCCTTAGCCAACTCACCCTTGTGGCCTGATTGATTGCAATCGGTGACATATTCTCTATTCCAGCCTGTATCCATGACTTACAGCTTGCAACTTTTCTTTGTGACTGTTCCACATTTCTGGTATTTTTAGATCTTGGGGATTTTTTCTTGCAATCTTGGATTCATTCTCACAGCTTCAAAAATTACCCTATTTGGGCCTGCTTGCTGGGATTTCAATCCTGCCATACATTACCTGGATTCCTAGACTTTCCTTTGAAATTTGGTGAGGGGAGGAAGGCTCCATAACACTTTTTTTTTTTTTCAACAAAGTTAGCATTACATGAGCAGGTAAATCAATCACCAGCAGGAAAGGTAGTCATATCCTTTTTAATCACTGCTACTAGGCCCCTTTCAGTCACAGCTGCCCCTGGACCTGCATCAGTGTTGGCACAGATGGGGCTATCTTAATTCTGGCTGCCACTGGCCCTGTCTAAATCCTAGCTACCGGCAAACCCTTTTCAATCATAGCCATTGCCGCTGGGCCCTTGTTTCTATGGTTTGAACTGCCCTGACCACATTTCTTTCTTTCTTCCTATACAAAATATTCACCCTCCCTTTAGCCATCTTACTTGCTTTCACACCATCTCTTTCGGTCCCAGCTTTACACGTCTTGTTGGCCAAAATGAAAATCTGTAAAGTATAAAGTGTCGCTGCTTTGCTTTCTGCTCCAGAAATCTGGTGTAAAATTCACTGAATGTGAAAATTAATATCCGTACTGTTGTTGGGATACTTTGCTGTTTTGAGATTTCCTCTGCCAGCTAAATAAGTCCATCATCTTTAAATTCAGCCTCACACAAAGTTTCAGGACACAGGCAAAATGCTGATAATTTCTTTGCCAGGAGGTAATACCTGTGACCTCTACTGTATCTTCCTGTGGAGTCCCTTTGCCCTCTGAATCCTGAGCCCAGTCTCTACCATCTGCCTTTCTATCAGCATTCTGGTCCTTCCAACTTCCTCTCACAAACCAGTACTAGCCTCACAAAATGTATGTTCAGACGTAGTACAGCAATGTCCCCACTTCGCTGATACCAATTTCTATCTTGGTCAAGATTCCCACTGCTATAATCCAAAAAAAGACTGACCACGCAACTTGGAGGAAGATTTATTTGCTCAAAGTTTTCTTGGAGATTTCACATTCAGTCCACTGAGGCTAGAGTATTTGAATCTCAGGCATGGCAGTGGGAAGCAGAGAGAGGGAGATAGCCCCTCTCCTAAATCATGGAAGCCAGAAACAAGAGAACCAACAAGCAAAGGAGTTCAAAGATAAAAACATAGTTCCTAAAGCCACACCCCCAGGAACCACCTTCTCCAGCCACTCAACACAGGTCTAGGTTCCTTCAAATAAATCCATTGTATTGAATTTATTAGCTGAGTGTGGCAGTGAACACCTTTAATCCCAGTACTTGGTAGGCTGAGAAAGGAGGATCACAGATTCAAGGTAAGTGTCAGAAATTTAGCAAGACCTTGTTTCAAAATAAAAAAATAAAATAGGTCTGGGGCATAGCTCAGAAGTACAGTGCCCCTGGGTTTAATCTCTAGCACTACACACACACAAAAAGATTGGATTAGACACTGGTGAGATTATAGCCCTAGTGACTTAATCACATCAACTCTGAACATTAACACAGAGCTCTCCAGGGGACATTTTATATCTAATCATAACAGACATTCAGTATATTATTTTATTACATATTAAACCCATGTAGGATTATCAAGTGTTGAAGATTTAGAGTTCCTTGGCATTAATGTCAGAGGAATTTTATGCAAGGAATAAAGATTCACTATAATTTTAGTGGCTCTGATGAAGTCCATTGAAATCACATATATTTCATGATACAATTGGAAACTCTAGTGAGTTCATTATGATATATGATCAGGAAATATAAACAATAGATAAAAGGCATCAGTTTGCCTGTATGAAATGTATTCTTTGTTGTCAGCAGATATTTTCAGGTATAGCTGAAAATTTTCTCTTCTATTAACAAGTAAGATGACACAGTAATTTATGGGGGTGGAGTCAAAACCCAGTCTTGCCTGACCCCAAAGTCAGTGTTCTTTTGCACTTGACCTACTTTCTACAAATAGATTATAAAAGAAGTCATTGATTTGCAATATGTTAAATAAGTTTTTATCTTTGGTAGTTGTATCCCTAGTCTCAGTACTATACAAGTTATAAAGAATTTATAATAAGTTGCCTTCAAGGAAAAAATAAGTACATGAGCAAGCAAGATATTTTTGAAGCTTTACTCTCAATGTAAGATTTTTTGCATCTAATAAATGACCCTTTTAATGTCTTGGTGACCTATAAAGTGATTCAAAGATGACCATGTAGGAGAAATGGTCCATTTGCATAATAGAATAATAAATTTGTCCTTCTCAGTCTGCATATTAAGAAACATTGAGCTCCTGCTCTGTTTATTTTTTAACAACTTATTCAACTTCTATTGTACTTATCATCTAGTTATGGTAAAGGATCTTGCTCATAGGTTTACAGTTTCACTGCACTCTCAGAGAGAATAATCTATGGTTTATTCATCTTGTAGTCCTTACTTCCAACCATAGTTCTTGAAAATATAGGCACTCAATAAATATTAGAATATGAATGATTAAAAGACAAGTAAAATTTGGTTCATGCCCAGACTCTTTTTAAAAAATATTGTTATGATTGATAGTAAAAGACATTTTGTCACTTGTTTATGCACTCAAGAAGGCATACACTGAGCATATATGGTGTGTCCAGCATTTTTCTGGATGCTGGAACTATACCAGTAACAAAAACTGACCAAAAAATCCTGTTTGGGGATTTTACCTTTTAGGTGATAAAAATGCTCCTTAAAATCAAAGTTTATAAATTGAGATTGAGTGGAAATTTTTCATGAATGTTAAATATGTGATAAGATTAGTTTCATTTCAATACCCATTATCTTCAGATATTTAGCAGAGAAAGAAAGACTGTGACTTTCAACTCTGTTTTAAAATATGGTTGTATCTCATATACCATTAAAAGTTTTTTTAATGAAAATTTTAATTAAAACAGGTGTGGTGGTACACACCTATAATCCCAGTATTTGGGAAGCTGAGACAGGAAGATTGCAGGCTTAAGGCCAACCTCACCAACTTTGAGAGATCTTGTTTCAAAATAAAAAGGGATTGGGATTTAGCTCTTTGCAAAAGAAACTATTGAAACATTGGAGGCAAAAATGACCACTGACAAAGAATACTGTGAAAGTGGCATTGTAAGATGCAGCATCAAAACAGATAAATACATGAAGACATCCCCAGTTATCAACTTGACTCAAGTATGCCTATAATGTTCTCAGTGATGTTTATGAAGGGATTATCACTTTATGTATGTGTTTATTTTTTCTTTATTTGGACTACCTGATCATTTTTCATATTACAAAGGATTGACACTTAGTTTCTAGTACACAACTTGCTGGAATTTAGAATTCTTGTAGAGTACTAGAGCTAAAATATTTCAGCATAAAATATTTTTTATTTTATTTCTAATTCAAGTTTATTTTTTGCACTGCCAATTGAACCCAGGAGTATTCTACCTTTAAGCTACACCCCCAGATCCTTATTTATTGTGAAACAGAATATTGTTAAGTTACTGAGATTGGTCTCAAATCTGGGGTCCTCCTGTCTCAGCCTCCCAACTACTGGGATTACAGGCATGAGCCACACCATGCCCTGGTTAAAATATCATACATTTTTAAATTGTTCTTTCAGTCTCTTTTTGGATATGAACTGAAATAATTTACAAATACAAACATAGGCTCCTTTTAGCTTCTCAGTTTATCAAATACCAAATTACTACTTTTGCTCTTTTCAGATACCATGATGTTAATGTGAATCAGGTTGGATCTTACCCACAGAGAGTTTACATTCTGAAAGAGAAATAATAAAATAAGCCAATACAACAACAATCTAGGCAAGATTTTTTCAGTAAGGTCCTTTGTTCAATGCATGCCCATATTCATTACTAATATTAAAATATTATTTAAAAATTAAATAGAGTAAATATTAATTGGGCTTTGAATTAGCCATTGATCCAGCCTTTACCTGAAAGATTAAATGTAATAAGATCATTTTGTTTTAAAAAACAGATGTTTTCCTTTTTTCATATAGTTTTATTGGTGCATTTTGATATCATGATAGTGAGGTTCAAGGTGATAAAACATGCACACAGGACTTAAGTGTTTCCCTTCAGGTCCTGCCCTCTGCCCACCCCTCCCCATACCTAGCAGTCAGATTGGTAGTGATGCCTTCATACCTGAGTGCAGCATGATTTGAGCTGTTTCTTTCGTCAGGTCTTCCTTTCTCCCTTCCCATCTCCCACTCCTTTATCCCTTCCACTGTTCTACTGCTCTCTCTCCTCAATTATCAAAAGTCCCTTTTGTTTCCCGTTTTCTTTCTAGCTTCCACATAGGAGAGAAAACATTCAACCTTGACTTTCTGAGACTGCTGGACCTTACTTAGCATAATATTCTCTAGTTCTATCCATTTTCCTGCAAATGTCATGATTTTGTTCTTCTTTATGGCTGAGTGAAGTTCAATTGTGTATATATAACATGTTATTGTTATCCATTCACTTGTTGATAGATGTGTAAATTGGTTCTATAATTTGGCTATTGTGAATTGTGCTGCTATAAACATGGATATACATGGATCACTATTGTGATGTTAATTCTTTTGGAAAGATATGGAGCAGTGTTATAGCTGGGTCATATGGTGGTTCCAATCCTTGCGTCTTGAGGAACCTCCACGCTGGTCTCCATAGTGGTTGTAATAATTTGCAGTTCCGCCAACAGTGTATAAGAGATCTTTCTATCTATCTTTGATAAAGGGGATCTGCTGCAATGGCATATAAGGAGTATTTCAGGTAAGTAGCTTCTTGTTCAGGCTGGCTGACAGGTAGCCCTAACCTATTTGGCTGACGATCTCTGTGAGCTTCATGGTGTCTTCTCGTGCATTCTTTCTATGAATCTGCTTCAAGTCCTCTTTCTCTCTCAGACCTGCTTCTCCTATATTTCTTCTCCCATATTTCTTCCATAGACAATGACTCTCAAAGTATAATTTGAGACTTTGTTGATGGACAGTCTAGAGATGATCAAGCCCCTCTCTGAGGATCATATTGTATTTTTTGAAAGAATCAGATTGGTTCACCTTGAATCAATTATTCATTCACACCCAATAAGTCATCCTTAAAATAGGATTATATAATAAACTTCCTGTATGCCAATGAACATCAAAAGTACCTAAGCAGGGAGTGTCTGCAATAGGGTTCTGTCACCAAGTATATTATTACAACAGGCATGTCAGAATGTGTATATATATACTGATTATAGGCAGGTTGGCATTCGTGGCTTATTTTGTTCTTTTGTCTGATAAATTGAAAGCTTATTTATTTATTTATTTATTTATGGTACATGGGATTAAACTCAGAGGCATTCTACCTCCAAACTATATACCCAGCTCTTTTTTATTTTATGTTTGAAAATGGGGTCTTGCTATGTTGCTAAGGCTGTTCTCAGACCTGTGATCCTTCTATCTCAGCCTCCCAAGTACTGGGATAATAGTCATGCACCACCATGCCTGGCTAAAATATTATTTTTATATACATTAATTTGTTCCCTAAATGGTAATGGAAGCCAAGCAATAGTTATACTCCTAAATCTTAAAAATGTCACAGATTATTTACGGTCTATATTTAATATGCATACTTTAAATACCTGAATGTGATAAATTGCTGATAGAATTTTTAATTCAAAAGTCCAATGGAGTTTACATTTTTCAATCACCATGGCCTTTCTATTACTAATTGCCTACTTTAAAATACTTTTTGCAGCTGGATGTGGTGGCACACATCTGTAATGTCAGTACTTGGGAGGCTGAGACAGGGGTACTACAGGTTCAAGGTCAGCCTCAGCAACTTAGCAAGATCTTGTTTCAAACTAAAAAATAAAATAGGGCTTTGGTTGTAGCTCAGAGGTAGAATGACCCTAGGTTCAACTTCTTGTACCTCCAAAAAAAAAATTTGTTCTTGAGTACTTAAAATAGAATGTAATTTTCCCATCTTTTGTTTGTTTGTTTGTTTGTTTTTTACATTCCCTAGTTTAATGTTCAGATGTCCCTTGGGATTCACTGGAGATTAGTTTCAGGATCTCTGTGGATACCAAAATCCTTGGATGTTCAAATCCCTTATAAAAAAAAAAAGGCATAGTATTTGTGTAAAACCTATACACACCTCCCCACATGTTTTTAATAATCCCTAGGTTGCTTATAATGCCTAAGACAGTGTGAATACTGTTAAAAACAGTCTGAGCTGAGCACAATAGAGCACCCCTTAAACCTAGTACTTGGGAGGCAAGACCCTCAGCAACTTAATGAGACCTTGTTTCAAACTAAAGAGAGGGAAGGAAGGAAGAGGAAGGAAGGAAGGAAGGAAGGAAGGGAGGGAGGGAGGGAGGGAGGGAGGGAGGGAGGGAGGAAGGAAGGGTAATCTGGGAGGGAGAATGCCCCTGAGTTTAATCTGGAGTACCATTAAAAAGAAAAAAAGAGAGAAAAGAAAATATCTGTATATGTTTAGTACAGATGTGAATTTTGAAATTATTTTCAAACATTTCTACCTGTGGTTGGTTGAAATTATGGAAGGTCAACTAAATATAAACTTTTTTGTTGTTGTTGTACTGGAGATTGAACCCGAGTGTTTTACCTGCAAGCTGCACTCCTAGCCCTTTTTTATTTCTTATTTTGAAACAGGGTCTCACTAAGTTGCTTTGACTGGCCTTGAACCTGTGATCCTCTTGCCTCAGCTTTCCCAGTTCTGAGATTACAAGTGCGTGCCACTGTGCCAGTTAACTCTATATCTTTGAGGCAAGTAGACCTACAGTTAGCCACATTGCTCTGGACGGGTTTCCTCTGGTCAGTGCTGTGGTATGTGTCTTCCTTACCAGAGCCATCGAAAACTGTGAGACTTCCCATTTCAATCCAGTCTCAATTTTCAACTATCATATAAACTCAATACTCCAAGTCCAACTAAAACAAGCTTCAGTGTTCCGGTGAGCCTGGGAGGCTTTTTGCATTCAGTTAATATTCCACACTTGGTACTGCTTTTCTTATGCAAAGCACTGAGTTAGCTGCTGGAGACCTAAGCACCTGCCTGCTCGCTCCCCTCCCTCAGTGGGATAAACGCAGCTTTATCCCTCTTTGGCCAAGTGTCCAGTGTTCCTCTCATCTGCGGTCGCCTTTGATGCCAATCACATAAGTCTTGGGTTCTGCTCTGGAATTTCTCATCAGTAAGCAGTTTGCTCCTATCGGGATTACTGTTTGTTGCTTAGCCAGTTATTTAATTTAATTTTAATTTTATTTTATCTTGATACTAGGGATTGAACCCACAGGCATTCTACCTCGAAGCCATACCCTCAGCCCTATTTTATTTTTTATTTTGAAATAGAGTCTCACTAAGTTGCTCAGGGTCTTGCAAAGTGGCTGATACTAACCTTGAACCTGTGATCCTCCTGTTTTAGCCTCCCTAGTACTGGGACTACAGATGAGTGCCACCATGCCCGCTTTGTTATATTTTGATGAATTGACTCACCACCATTTTATTGTATTAGTTTGCAACCATCTGATCTATAATGCATGAAGAGAAGGAGCCTTAAACCAACAATTTGTTTTAAATAGGATTAGAGTCTTAATACGTATATTGCAAGAAATGATATACACATTCGTATTCAGTTTTAATAATTGTTCAAAGCCAATGTAAGCAGTAGTGAGCTTTTTAAAATTCTTCATGTTTTTTTTTTTCACTGTTCCTTTGTTTTTTTCCAAACACTTAGAGTACTACTTAGATATATTGCTAAAGCCATATTTCCTATAATTTAGATAAAGTCAAAGCCCAAAGAAATATATTGCTTCTATTTAAAAGAATTCTTATGAGACTGGAGGATCATACATTCATGGTCAGCCTCAGAAATTTACTGAGTTCTTGTTTCAAAAACCAAAACATACGCCGGGCGTGGTGGCGCACGCTTGTAATCCCAGCATTCGGGAGGCTGAGACCGGAGGATCCGGGTTCGCGGCCAGCCTCAGCTACCTAGTGAGGCACTCCGCAACTTAGTGAGACTCGGTTTCAAAATAAAGAATAAAAAATAGGGCTGGGGGTATAGCTCAGGGGTAGAATGCCCCTGAGTTCAATCCCCAGTACCGCAAAAAAAAAAAAAAAAAAAAAAAAAAAACAAAACATAATAAAATAGGGCTGGAGTTAGCTCAGAGGCAGAATGTCCCTGAATTCAATTCCCAGTACCATGACAAAAATGGAATGAAATAAATTAGGATAAAGTCAAGCTGCAAATGGAGATGGGTCTAAAAGTAAGGGATAGTATTAATGTTTATAGCCCTGTCATTTTAAACCTCTTCCCCTTTGCTGTAAGAAGATGCGAACCCTCTGCTCCCTTCCAGTTCATATTCCTAAACAGTTTCTGCCTTGGGAAGATATAATTTGAGGCTCATTTGTATTGGATGAAACTGCTGAAAACACTTGGACCACCCCTAAACTCAGACTAGAATCTCTTTATAAATTATTTTTCAAACTGAGGTCCAGGACCTTCCAACCACTGCTAGAGTTGTGGGATTCTCGATGAGTGTAACATCAGAGAAAAGCCTCTGCAGGGATGAAGCAGGTCACACAATCCATGGTAGCTTGCAGGTTTCCTGGTGCTCAATCAAGAGCAGGAGTTACTCCATTCCATTTCTTTTCTTTTCTTTTTTTAGTACTGGGGACTGAATCCAACCAGGGGCATTCTACTTCTGTGCTATACTCCCAGCCCTATTTAATTTTAATTTTAAAATTGATTCTTCCTAGGTTGATGAGTGCTTTGCTAAGTTGTAGAGGCTGGCCTCGAACCTGCAATTCTCCTGTCGGAGCCTCCCAAGTACTGGAACTACAGGCTTACACCAGTGCACCTGCCTGAGTTATTCTATTTCTTTTGATCAGCTTGATGCAAATGGTGTTAAACTGCTACCACTCAAAAACATTGATTGATAATTAGGTAGTTAGGGAATTTGAACCAGGGATATTTTACCATTGATCTACATTCCCAACACAATTTTATTTTTTATTTCCTACTAAGATTCCACATGCTGGCCTGTGGTCCTTCTGTCTCAGCTTCCCAAGTTCTAGGGCTACAGGCATACCCTGTACCTGGCAGTTGTTGTTTTCTTCTAAGGATGTGCTCATTATAAAAATGATCACAGATTTTTTTTTCCTTTTCTGTATTGATAGTAATATTTCAGATTGTCCTTATCCAAAAGTGAGCTGTTTGGGCCAATGGAACATTCTCAAAAATGATCCCACAAAGTCTTGAAAAGCATTTGCACAATGGAGCTTGCTCTCTTGATTCCCTTGGTGCCCAGTGTTTGTGGGAAGAAGCCTAGTCTAGAGGCCTAGGTGATGAGAAGTATGTGGCCCCATCACTAGCTAACTGTCAGATCTCTCTGCGTGCCCATCTGGGGCCAGTAGCCCTTGGCTGACCTTCAAACTCACTTCAAATGCATGAGTTTATCTCACCAAGGTCAGTGGAATCCACATCAGACCAGAGAAACTGCTCAGCAGAATAGCAAAGTAAATAAATGGTCATTGTAGTTAGCCATTGAATTGGGGGGGGGGTGATTGATTAAACACTAAGGGTTAACTGATACAGAAGATAAAAGCAATCTATTGTAAAGCAATACATAGGAAGCAGAGTAATATATCACTAAATATCACCAAACCTGGCCAAAATTTGCTGATGGACAAAATGTATGAAGATGGAAACATTTGGGGAAGAAAAGTTTAGTTTTAAGCTCAATTAAAAAAAAAAATAAATAGAATTTGGGTAAGGAAAAAAAGTATAGATGAGGAATCCATTCATTAATTTCAACACAGTTGAGAGAACAGTAAAATAGGACTTGAATGTAAAATCTCATTTTGTAGTCAACTTGATGGAATATATAGAGTGATGCCATACTTCTCCTAGATTTCTAATTTTACTTTCAGCCCAGGCCATAAATGGTAACAGCTCCAGGAAAAAAAAGTGAAATATTTGAATATCCCTCTATTTTCTATTGGTTGATTCTGCTACTAGCATTAAGTCCATATCAAAGGAAGAGTTGAATTGTGTTTTTATATTTGGATGGAGCTTAAGAAATGCATTTTTGGAAATGCAAGTATTTCTTGTTTTCAATAAAATAATCTCTCCTGTCGTTAAAATGTTTTATATTGCAAGTCAGGAGCCAGAAGTTTATATCAAGGACTTGTTATTAATGCTTTTTTCTTAGCTCTTCTATCTCACAGTGCACAAAATATTATTCCTCTCTATTGAAAGAGTAAACCCATAATTTTACTTTTAGATACATGACAAGATCATGCCAAATTGAGAGTTGTTGTAACTAATTACTAATCATGATGTGTCTAATCAAAATTGTCATAACTTATTGTGTTAATAGCACATGTATTAGAACTAAAATTCCAATTCATATGCCTTTTCTCTCCACTGAATTCATAATGTGCCTTTTAATTGCACACCCCCTTCGGTCATGGTCAAAGACCCCTTCCTCAGCCTCGTCGGATCTGTAACCTCAGTCAATCTCAGTTTTGCTATGGTTGTCGAGACTGATGCTCTTCTCCTATCTAGGACAGTTTTAGAACATTTTGCACTTTCATGGAGTGAAGTTTGTCTTACCTGCTCAATGGAAGCCCCTTGAAAGCAAGGACCAAATATCTCTCAGCTCATCATTCTATTCTCCGCACATGTGTGGTATCTAGTACACATTGAACAAATGTAGGTAGAAGGGCACATTAATGAAGAGATAGCACTGTCACATGCATAAAGTCTCAGTTTAAATGCTAACAAGGCAAGTACTGAAGTGAAATTATTCCAGACAGAGGTAACAACTGAGGACCTAGATGGGAAAGAGTTTTAATAGAATCAAGAAATAGAAAAAAGAGGGGGATCTGGGTGTGATGGCATACACCTATAATCCCAGTACTTGGGAGGCTGAGAGAGGAGGATCACAGGTTTGAAGCCAGCCTCTGCGACTTAGTGAGACCCTTAACAACTTAGTGAGACTCTATTTCAAAATCTAAATATGGCTAGGGGTATAGCTCAGAGGTAGAACACCCCTGGGTTCAGTCCCCAGTACCCCTCATCCCACCCCACCCCCACACGCAAACAAGCAAACAAACAAAAACCCCAGGAAGAACCAGAGCTTGGTAGTCCACATGGAGACCAAAGTCAAGGCCTTGTAGGTGGTGGGAAAGAGTCTGCATGGTGCTCTCCGCGCAAGGGAAGGAGGCTGGAGGGGCGGAGGCAGGGTAGTGATAGCGTCGGTGTCACTGTCATCGTTGGTGCTGTGCGGATGGGGATGGCAGAGGGTGGGAAGGAGTGGGAGCTACAACTAGATTAAGAGCTTCATCATGGCGGAGACTTGACCTCTTTCAGGTTTGTGCTGTGTCTACGGGAAGTATTTTTTTTTATATATTTTTCTGAATAATAACTAAGATGTGCTTGATGAATAAGAAAAAACAGAAATGGAGTTATTTACTAAATTGGCATCCTAAGCCCCTGAGTGTTTAGTTCTCTATGCACTGACATGCAGGAAGCCTGTGGCTGACTGAGACTAGGAGCATGCAGGGGGACAGACGGAGGAATCACAGTCCTGTGACCCACTTAAACAAGGAATTAAAATTAAGAAGGTGGAAATTGGTATACCACCCAAACACTAATAAAAAGCAAGCTAGAATGATTCTATTAATGTCAAATACAGTAGCATGAGGAAGATTACCAAGGAAGATAGAGACATTTTATAATGATAAAGAGGCCGATTCACCAAGAGGACAGGACAGTACTAAATGTGTCTGTACCTAAAGACAGAGCCTCACATCACAAGAAGCAAAACTCGATATAACTGCAAGAAGGAATCCACAGACGCACAGCCACAGTTAGATATTTTAACACTACACTCCCAGGCACTGAAAGAGTAAGTAGAGAAAATTGGTAAGGGTGTAGAGGGTGTGAACACAGCTCAAAGCTATCATCTACGATGATCTGATGAGCTGCTTCTGTAAACAGAGACTATATACCTAGAACACCCTTCAGGAGAGACCATATGCTGGGCCAGGAGACTCGCAAATTAAAGAAAGATGAAATCAGGAAAATGTGATCTCTGATCACAAAGGAATTAATCTAGACATTAGTTATAGGAAAGTATCTTGAAATTTGACAACTCTTTGAAGATTAAGCAAAGTATTCATAGAAAATCCGTATTTCAAAAAAGAAATCACAACAAAGCTTATGAAGTATTTTAAACAGACTGAAGGTGAAATCACTACAGACCAAGATGGGTAAAATGTAGATAATCAATAATTAGAGTTAATTTTTTGCATTGAATGCTTGTTAGAAAAGAAGAAAATATCCAACCAGTGGTCTAGTCTTCTATTTAAAGAGACTCCATGGCAACAACATAAAATTTAACCAAAAGCAAGCAAAACAAGGAAATAACCAGTATAAATAAAAAACTGAACAAAATAGGAATGAAAGTGCAGTAAATAAAATAAAACCAAGTGGCAGTTTTAAAAAGAGATCTAAAATTAATAAATCTTTACCATATTGAATAAGGAAGAAATAATAACATCAGGAAAGTCATGTAGTTATCACTACAGATCTCAGATAGGAAGGATAAAGAGAGAATGCTGTGAAGAGCTTTGCGCCAATAAATTTGACAAGTAAAATGAAATGGAAATTTTCTTGAAAACTGAAAACTATTAAGGCTCTCTCAAGAAGAAATTAGCACACGGTGAGAAACCCAACATTTATTAACAATTTGACTCTATTGTTTAAACCCCTCCCTACAAAGAAAATTCCAACCTTAAGTTACTGCCCTAATAATTTCTACCAGACACTTAGGCAAAAAATATTACTGATACTATGGGAACCTTTCCAGAAAATAGGAGAGGTCAAACCAAACTTCCAACTTCATTTTATAAGATCAGCATCACCCTGCTACCAAAAACCAAAGCTGACAGGAGCAGAAATTATAGATGAAGATCTCTCATTAGCATTCACTGTGTTTCTCTACGCTAACTACACACAATTGGAAATTGACTTTTCAAGTCTTACATCTAAATCTTAAATCCATTTCCAATTGAGTTTTGTATAAAAAACGAGAAACAGTTTCATTCTTCTGTATGGGAATATCCATTTTTCCCGACACCATGCATTGAAGACACTGGGCTTCCCCTCTCGTGTGTTCTTGACAACTCTGTTGAGGTGCAGTTGACCATTGATGTGTGGTTCATTTCTGGCCTCTCTATTTTATTCCAGTAGTCGATGTGTCTGTTTTTATGCCACGATTATGCTATTAAAATGACTGTGTCTTTGTACCGTAGTTTGAAGCCAGGTAACATGACATCTTTTGCTTTGTTCTTTTTGCTCAAGACAACACTGGCCTTTATGCATAAAGAAAACATTCATGAAAATTGTTTCAAAGTGTATGCTTAATTCACAGTTACCTGCTCATTGTATTATGCGGTGCCCAGAATCAAGGACTTTTCTAAGTAATAAAATATAGAAAGTTCTTGTAACGGTTTCTCAGTTCTTCTTATTTTCTGTCCTTGAACCAAGTTGATGTGTTTATCAGATGATCTATTGCTCTGATCTATGCATCTACACTACAAGTACTTAAAGGCTCTTTGATGTCTCTGTGGATGCCATTAAGCTGGAAATCGGTACAGCCCTTATAGTTGAATTTTAAAGTCAGTGTGGTCTGTGGGGTGGGGATAACTTTGAAGTTGAAGTTGCTGGAGATAAACTTTCTAGTCCTATGTGAAGAAGCTCTGCTCTTCTCCATGATACTTAAGGAATAAATGATAAATGACTCTCATTCTCAGACTTGAAGCTGCTGAGTAATTTTCTGTAGCTAACATCTCCTTGTCAATAATTGAGTGTTTTCAACCATGGGCATGGAGTCCATAGCTGGCAAAATGATCGTGACAATATATCACAATACTAATAATTATATAATTTTTCTTATGGCCAATCAGATTGATCCTGGGTAAATTATTTCCACCAACTCATTTTCTGTTAGTACTAATCTCATATATTTATAATTTATAGTGAATATTAAGTGCTGACAATACGGAGACATATCTCAACTTGATTTTGCAAATTGAAAATGATGTTTTTATTATTTGTATTTGAATACATCTTCCTCATACTGACAGATGAGAAAAAAAAGGGGATTGGTAACAATACTTTAAAAAACAGTTTCTTTCATGAATGGTGACAAAATCAACTATTTTTCAATTTTCCCTGTTGTCATTTTTTAGAAATATGCTATTGCCAAGTGCAGTGGTATACACCTGTAATCCCAGTACTTGGGAGACATAGACAGGAGGATCACAGGTTTGAGACAAGCTTCAGCAACTTAGCAAGACTCTAAGGAACCTGGCCCCTGTTTCAAAACCAAAAATTAAAAAGAGCTGGGGGTGTAGATTGGAGGTAGAACGCCCCTAGGTTCAATCCCCAGGCTCCTCCTCATATATATATATATATATATGTATATGTATATGTATATATATGTATATGTATATATATATGTATATATAACATATTTATTATTCCATCCCCAAAATTCTGGAATTGAGAGTCTTTTAAGAATTATTTTAATGTTAGCACCCGAAGAGGCTTCAGTAAATTTCATAATACGTAATAGACACATGGGTAGTAATGGGCTTTGGAAAAATTTTACCTCCTTTAAACATCTAAGAATCGTGAGATGATGATGAAGAAGATGGTGGTGGTGATGGTGATTGTTGTTGTTATTGTTATGATACTGAGGATTAAATCAGGGACATTCTACCTCCGAGCTACAGACTTCTTTTTATTTTGAAACAGGGTCTATGTTGCTGAGGCTGGCCTCAATCCTCAATTCCTGTCTCAGCCTCTCAAATACTGGGATTATAGGCATGTGCCACCATGTCCAGTTTTGAATAATTATTTCTTAATCATATATATATATATATATTTTTTTTTTTCTTGCGGTACTGGGAGCTACACCTCCAGTCCTATTTTTTATTCTTTATTTTGAAACAGGGTCTCACTAAGTTGCGGAGGGTCTCACTAAATAGCTGAGGCTGGCCGCGAACCATTCCGGTTTCAGCCTCCCAAGTACTGGGATTACAAGCGTGCGCCACCACGCCCAGCTGCAGATGTCTTTTAAAAGCTGGGAAAGGGCAGCTTTAATTCACTGTGCAGGAAGGAGGGCAAGCGCGAATGGGCCTGAGCGCCTCTTGGCTGCATCCCAAGAGCTACAGAACAGGGCGGCCTCAGCCCGCTGGTTCTGCGGCTCTGCATCTCGCCTGTCTCGATTGGCTCCCTGAGTTTGCCTCCCACTCCATTCAGTCCCTGCTTTGGCTAAGAAGAGGTTCATTCTGTTCTGTGGGGGTGTCTTAGAAGAACAGGACGATTACAACTCTGCAGGACAATGCTGGGATGCATCACTGAGTGAGCTGTAGTAAAAATAAACGCAATCAATTCAAAAAGCAAAAATCTTTAAAAAGTAGGCCCCGCTTCCTCGATCAGCCTGAATGCCCCGAGAAAGAAAACAGAGGCCGCCAAATAGGCCCTTCCCCTGCACTCGGGGTGGTTACGGCCATTTCCCTTAGTCCGCCAGCCCATGACGCAAGTAGCTGTAAAAATAGTGGGAGGAAGAAAGGGGAAATTTGAGCAAATATACAATATCTCACTGTCTTTCTCATAACTGCCTTCTGTCAAAGCATGTTGTGTTTTTTTTTGGGGGGGGGGGTGCCCTAGAACCTTCTACTGTGCTCCTATAATATGCTTGAAGGTGACTCTTCTGGAATTTAATTAACATGAGCATTGAAATTTCACAGGGAAGTGTTAACAGCCCAGACAAGATAGAAAGGAGAGGCGACAGTAATGCATTGGGTTTGCTCTGGGAGTGGAAGGACCGAGACCAGAGGGGGGGAAGATGGAAGACCTTGGAATGGAGGAGGGAAAGCAAATCTCTACATGGAGGGGAGATGCTGGAGTTCCTCCAGGTGCTGCTGGCTTCCGCTTCTAAAATTAAAATGTTGTTTTCCTGTTTAGAAACCCTCTGGGACTGCTGCCTACACTACACGAGTGGCTGGGGGTTCAGTGGCATACATGGCCGACCAGCCTCATCTCTTTTGTACCTTACTGCTGTCTTCTGAAATGCTACGTCCTCAGCATAGCAAATCAAGTTGAACCTTTTCAAGAATATCATTCCCTGTGCTCCTGCGAATTGTTATCAAAATCAAGACCCACTTGAAATGCCTCCTCCTTTCCATAACATTCTAACTACCTAGAAAGTCTTAAATTAATTTCTGCTACTGAGATCACTCTCTCTCTTTTCAGTCTTTTCTTCCTCCTCCTCCTCTTCCTTCTCCTCCGCTGTGTGTGTGTGGTACTGGAGATTGAGCACAGGGGCATTCTACCTCTGAGCTACGTCCCCAGTCCTATTTTAATTTTGAAACATGGTCTCACTAGGTTGAAGAGAGTCTCACTGCTTGCTGAGGCTGTCCTCCAACTTGCGATCCTCCTGTCTCAGTCTCCCAAGTACTGGGATTACAAGCCTACGCCACCACGCCCAGTTTCCCTTATGATTATTAATACATTTCTAATACAGCTTGTCCCATGTTCTAGTTTTTTTTTTTTTTTTTCAGGACTATTCACTACTTTGTCTTTTTAGTCCTCATATTCATAGTATGATTAGACACCTACTAAAAGTTTTCTATTAGAGTACAAAGAAGAAAATGATTCAAGACAATAAGACGTCACATAGAATGGCAGGAAAAAGTATAAAGGGCAAAGGTACTATTACTTTTCTTTATGATTCGAGAAATGATACATTCAAAACTTTTAAGTTGTATATAACACATTCTTTTGACTATATCACCACAATGTGCAGTAGAAGACTTGAACTTTTGCCTCTTAAGTCTAATTGTGAGTCTTGGGATGAAAACTTCGACACTGTCTTAATCAGAAGTCCTGTAGAAGACTTTTGATGTTAATTATAATGAACATAAGACACTTAAAGACTAAATCTTAATAGATATCTTCAGTACAATGTCCCTATTTAAGCAGATATATACATGAATTTTTTTATTTAATTGAAACACAGTGCCTTATGACTTCTATTTTTAATGAATGGGCAGATAGAAACTGACATTTTTTGAAAAATAAAGAAGTTCCCCCCAGCTTTCTTTGCCTCAAGATGTTACTCACTTATCCTCTCCGGGCAAGTCCTTGTTCTCATTCCTCATCTGTTGGCTCATGCCTAGGAAGACGCTCCACATCCTTACGTGGGGACTCACGTTGAGAACTGGCTTACTGCTCTGCTCAGGCGTCAGCCTGCCCTTCAACTGGGCTTTGATTTTAATATTGTGTTACAACTTTCAGAGTTCCTACTGTCTTTAAAGCAGTGTGGTTTTGTGGTTCAACAGTTCGCATCTTACTACTTCTTACTCTTTATGAAGTTTTATAAAATTTGCAGCAGAAATGCCCTGAATTGAGAATGATGAAACCATAGAGGAATGTTTTAGCAATGTGAGAAATAAAAACAATCCAAGGAAGTGTTTAAATCACTGGCCAGATCTAGATATTATGGTCCACCTTTATTTGTTGATATCACTTTCTCCTGGTAGGGAAATATTCCTTTTACACAGAAGACTTTTAGTTCTTTTTGTATAGTTTATTTTCTGTTTTATACCTGCCCAAGAACAACAGCTGTTGAAGCTTTTTTTTATCATTTTAGGATCAAATTCCAATGATTTGTCAGTTCTCTGACTTTCTCCCCTAGCTTCACTTGAAATCCTGGAGGAAAACAAGAGAGAGACTTAAATAGAAACAAAATCCTGTTGAATAAGGCCTATATAACACATTCTGGGGATCTTGTTAACTCTTAGACATTTTAATACCTGTGAATTCAATAAAAAGATTCCTTATGAAAGGCCAGAAAGCCCTAGAAACTGTATTTTTTTATTTTTTCCACTCCTAACTTCAGGAACATCAAATAGAGCAAGAGACAGACTCCATTACTGTAACCATGTGCAGGAAACTACCTGGAGTGAAATCTCAAAGGTAATTCATGTCATGACACCTTAAAAAGAACCCTGGCCCTATCTGTTTCCACTCATGGCATTTCGTCATGGCCTGCCAAGTGTTATTAGAGGAGACGGAATGTGTTAACAAGTCCATCCAGTGAGCAGAGAGTGGCATTTGGGAAAGATGGCGACAGATGAGGAATTACACAAGCAGGTGAGCATGTCAGTAACAAAGATCTGACAGCGAGTAATGACAGGGCCGCCCAACAGGTGCGAGAGCAGCTCAGCAAGGAATCCAGGGCCAAGGGGTCCCTGGCAGCATATGCATGAAGTAGGGAAGCATGCAGATTAGCTTTCTCCACTCGAGTTCTTTCAAAGTTTGTATTGCAATGTTAAAAAGCTGGCCTAATTTCAAAGTAGGAGAGTGATATCTCTGTTGAGCGGCATTTCACATCTGGCATGGTCCGAGCCAGTAGACCTGGGTTGAGGTCATGAGGTGCGGTTGATGGAGATAGGGACAGATTGTCGGTAGAGAATACCAACGAAACCCCAAATCCCTGGGAGGGGTGGTAACAACAGTTGATGCCTTCTGTCCTAAATCAGTTGGGGAACACAGCTTGGTTATAGGCAAGGAGAAAAGTCATGGATCCAGTGATTAAACTGTGGCACAAGATCAACACTAGGTCTTAGGATAAGTGTGATCCTAGCTGGGCCTGGTGGCACACATCTGTAATCCCAGCACTTGGGAGGCTGTGATAGGAGGCTCGCAGGTTCAAAGCCAGCCTCAGCAACTTGATGAAAACTTTAGCAATTTAGACTCTGTTTCAAAGTAATTTTTTTTTTAAAAAAAAGGACTGAGAACCGAGCATGGTGGAAAACACAGCAAGGTACTAAGACTCTCATCAACCTAGCCAGACCCTGTTTCAAAACAAAACAGGAGGAGCAAATACATTTGAACTGTGCAAATTTCTGCAAAGGACAGCCTCAGCAAGATAGCAAGACTGTCAGCAACTTAGTGAGACCCTGCTTCAAAATGAAAAAATAAAAAGGGCTGTGGGTGTAGCTCAAAGGAAAGATGTTCATACTGTATTTCTTTTTTTTTTTTTTGCGGTACTGGGGATAGAACTCAGGGGCGTTCTACCTCCGAGCTATACCCCCAAGCCCTATTTTTTATTCTTTATTTTGAAACCAAGTCTCACTAAGTTGCGGAGGGCCTCACTAGGTAGCTGAGGTTGGCCGCGAACCCGGATCCTCTGGTCTCAGCCTCCCGAATGCTGGGATTACAAGCGTGTGCCACCACACCCGGCTCATACTGTATTTCTAAACATATACTCTATAATACAAAAGCTACAAGCTACACGTGATTAATGAGCACTTGAAATCTGGCCAGCACAAACCGAGATGTTCAGTAAGTGTAAAATACTCATCAGATTTTTAACTTAAAATTTAAAAAATGTAAAATAAGAAATCCCATGTTGATTACATGATAATATTTGGAAATATTGTGTTAAACAAAATATTCTGTTACAATTAAAACATAAAAGAACACCACCAAAAAAAGGGAGATGGCTGTGGGTGTAACTCAGAGGCACAATGCCCCTGGGTTTGTTTCTGTTTGTATCAGTTATGTGAGTGTACATCATGTCTTTCCTTCCATATTTCACCAAGTATCTGTGTGCGCTTATTGGTAACATGTTTAAGAATGATAAATCCTAACCTTTCTCTGCTATTCAGGTCATCACGTGGAACTATCCGTAAGTTCAGCCATTTCTTCAGTCATTGAGCATTCCTTGAGTACTTCAGAATAAAAAAAAGCTACTATGACAGATTATGCAAATGCTAGAGACAAGGAATCTGAATATTCGTGAGATGTGTTTCAAAGGTTTATGTGATTTCACCAATTTTTAAAAATATCTGCTACCTGGGTTGAATTAACTTTTAGTACTTTAAGTTTGAAAATCACTTCATTTTAGAATTAATTGACCTTTAGACAAATTTAAAAGGTATAATTGCAATGAATTAATTATAAGCATGATAAATAGCATTCATTACATAATACCTAAAAGACTATAACTTTATACTTGCCTTCATCTATAAAGCACTTACAGTTTTAAAACTCATGTAAATCAAAATAATTAGAGTGGTCAAAGACATTTCAAAAGCTAATTAACAGGGGAGAGAGATAAATGTGAGGTCCCAGGGATTTTGTTATGCCAAACATGCATTTAACTCATTTTGAAATGTCTAGATAGTAACATGGTAGCCTATGTAGTCCACATTACCAGTTAAAATATATAGATAATGACAACACTAGTAATCAAATTTATATCCCATTTACCAAACCCTGGGTGCTGGAATAGCATTTTACATATAGTGTATAATTGCAATCTCACAACTGCAAGATATGCTTTCAGATTCTGAAATTGAGATGAAGTCATGTTCCCACTTAGTAAGTGACAGAGGTAGGGGGCAACCCTCAAAGTTTGACTTGAGGGTCTCTGTTTGTGAACCTTCCTTCAGATTATTAAGGTAATGCCTATATGTAGACAGTATTTTTAATATTAAGAGTAATACATTTTAATGTTCCCCGAATTTAATTTTTTGGAAAATATCGATATTTTTCTTCAGATAAATGCATCTCATCTATGGTAGTCCCTACTTATGCATAGTTTTAGTTACCTATGGTCAACTACAGACCAAAAAAAAAAAAAAGTGGAAAATTCCAGAAATAAATAGTTGATAGCTTTTAAATTGCACACCATTCTAAGGAGTGCACTGGAATCTCAAGCCCTCACACTCTAGCCCATGAAAGGTGCGAATTGTTCTTTTCTTTGGGATATCCACACTGTGCATGCTATCCGCCCATTAGCCACTCAGCAGCCATTGTAGTTACCAGGTTGTCAGTCTTGGTGTCCCAGTGCTTGTGATCAAATAACTCTTATCCTGGTTAACAATGGCAGCAAAGCACTAGAGTAGTGGTGGTGGCAGTTCAGCTATGCCAACGAGAATCCCCAGAGTGCTTCCTTCAACTGAAAGGGGGAAAATACAACATTTTCAGAGATGGGGTATTATTGTGGTGTATTGTAATAATTGTTCTTATTTTTAGTTATTCCTGCTAATCTATTATTTGGCCTAATTTGTGCACTAATCATTTGCATAGGTGTGTATGTACAGGTTTAAACAGCGTGTGCAGGGTTCAGAGCTATCCACGATTTCAGACACCCACTGGGGTTCTGGGAACTTATCCACTCACAGACTACTTCCCATCCCTTGACTGTGTTGTTTCTTCTGTCTTCCCTACGTCCCTGTGCCCTTCCTGCCGCAGGCACTCCCGACTCAGTTCCCTGCACGTTCTCACTGCCTGCTCTCAGGCCTATGGATCACGAGCCCCCGTTCTCCAGGCACAGGACTATGCACCAGGGGAAATGAGCAGTAGGAGCAATAAGCTCGGCTCTTATCTTTTTAATAAAGCTTTTATTTTAGAGTGAGATACATGGTGTAAATTACTACTGCATGATTAATCATATAATTGCAATGATAGAACTCCTATGAGATCCTAAAGCCAGGCAGTGTTATGTAGAAGGGAGGCTTCCTTAAGGAACTAATATTTAAGTTGAGGAATATGTAAGAATGAGAAAAATTACAAATTCACAATTAGGGAACTTAGAGGTCCATGAGTGGAGGATCTCTAAGTCTTCAAAGCAGTTATTGCTTGGTTTATACATCCAAACGTCCCGGTACAGTTTATAGAATTCAGAGTCTGCTTATCCTACTCGGAATCAATTTGATGCCAAACTGCTCAGATGTAGGTAAAGTTCAGGGATTTGAAAAACCAGCTCCCAAATTGTCTATGGATGTGCAGGACCTGGGCTTTCCCCCGTTTATAACTCATGAGGAGGAAGGGCCTACACTTGGCCTCCAACGATCTCTCTTCTCTCCATGATAATGGGGCCTCAACATTTGGATCCAGAGGCCTCTCACTCTGGCTTCTGAAATGAGTCTGGTTGTCCTGGCCCCGTGGTGGGGGACACTCTCCTTCCATCAGGAGTGTCTCCTGACACGCCCTCATGCTCTGCACTCGGCCAAGGACCTTGGCTTTATCTATCCTCCAGGCTATTGTACATTGATCCAGGCAAGTTCTCTCCTCACTTCTCTGTTAATGACTTCCTTATTCAGTGTTCTTCAAGCTTACTTGCTAGCCATTGCTAGCATCCTAAGCAATGAAGGTTAAAGGTTAACGTGCCACCTGTTCTCTTCCAGTGGACTACCGCAGGCATTGGCATCAATTCAGGAGTTCTCTGCTGGACACCCTCTTATGAGCATCCCTCTCTTTCTGTTCATAGTGTGGCCCGGGGAAGTGTTGTTTCTTATCTCAGGTGCACTGCTAAGTCATAGTCTGTTCACAGGACAGAAAAGGTGAGTGGTGCAGCCATGTTTATCATCAGTCTAGTTTCTACCTTCAGTGAGTTGCTGGAGTTTTCTCTAATACCACATTCAAGTGCTCCTATTCATAGGAACAAGCTTCAAAAAATCATTTTTAAGTAGTGAATATATCCTCTACTGTCCAGAATTCTGAGTGAGCTCCCTACCTATAGCTCCATGGCTAACCCTCTTCTTTCAAATCTCTGCTTAGAGCTTGTTTTTTCATGGTACTCACCAGGACCACCCTATTTAATGTTTCAACTTAGTTCAACTCCCTTTCCATCCCAGAGCTCTCTCTAGTCACCCAATGTACTTGATTTATGTATTTATTTATTTATTTATTTACTGAGGTCCTGAGGATCGAACCCAGGGGTGCTTTCCCAGTGAGCTACATCTGCAGCCATTGTTATTTTGAGGCAGGGTCTACCTAGGTTGTTTAGACTGGCCCCAACCTTTGATTCTCTTGCCTTGGCCTCCAGAGTAGCTGGGATTACAGGTGTGCCCACTGTGCGCAGCCTCTATTTTTTAATACCCAGCACATGCTATCTTCTAACCTAGAATAAAATTTAATTATTTATGCATCAATCATTTATTGTCAATGTTCTGATACCAGAGTAGAAGCTCCTTGCAGGCAAATGTTTTTCTCTGTGTTTGCTGATGTATGCCAAGCACGGTGAACATTTTAAGTCACAGATATTAGTTGGACGACTGAAGACAACTTACAGAAAATATTACAACATAATTATTCAGTAGAGGGAAAGGTTTGTCGTTTCTAATTGCTTTTAGAAGAACAAAGTAAAGTGAAAGAAATCATGAAAAAGCAACACTGAAATAAATTTGTGTGTGAATATACAGACTTGTGCAACTAAGACAAAGATATTACTACAGACATTTAGTTAATGATTTTATTTTTTCTAAACAAAACTTTTCAAAGGCCCAATTATACTTTGAAAAGGATTTAACTAATCCAAAAAAATAGAACTTATAGCAAAAATCTGTACATTAGTACAGAAGTGATTATATCACAAAACTATTTGATAAGTATGATATTAGAAATAAAATGTGTTAAAATAAGATCAATAGATAATTCTCTTGCTAAATGATAAAATTATATTTAGTCATATTTGTCATGAATTTTATGATGCAAATCAATTTTTCAGAATTAGAGTTACCTACTTATTATCTATTTTTAGTGTATAATCCTTGTGTAGTATGTAGTGGTCAGACCATGTTCAAATTTTATGCTTGTCTATAAATCCTAGATGTTGCTTCTTCCTATTTGTGAAACACTAAATTTTAAAATACTTCTCAATGTTTATGTATAAGTCACTTAGTCTTTGGCAAACTCTTTTTAAATAATTTTTATTGGTGCATTTTAATTGTGCATGATACTGAGATTCATAGTGATACATTCATATATACATATACCATTATTCAGTCTGTTTTTCCCATATTATCCATAGAAAACTCTTGTTATTGAGCGAGTACTTAAAAAATTTAATGAGATTGTTGGCCTCGAATCTAAGGTGCCCATATCAAATTTCAGATGTGGAACTAAGTACCAAAATGTACTGCTAAAAACATTCATGAAGTGAAAATTCCAAATGACACACTAATGGCCTGTAATTTCTAGTGTTGAAGTCAGTATAAAAATCTCAAAATAAATAAATAAATTAACAAACAGGTCTTTACTCTAATACAGCCTCAAGATTATTTAAAAGGATGTGTTACAAAAAGATATAAACCTACTATTACTAGTCCGCAGTGTTTTTCACATATATTGTATTTACTGCTATAGATAGAAATGGCAAAAGCATCCCTGGCCTTTTAGGCTCATTATCTAAATAAAGCAGACATGAGGGAACAACCACTATAATTATCCCAGTGGGCACTCTAAAAAAGTAAAGCTGATGGGCAAATTAGGAGGTTTTTATGAGTTAGAGGGTAAAAACATTTTGCCTTTGTCAAAGTGTAGCTGCATGCATTAAAATGCTGACTAGTTCTGCTCCAGTTAGTACTTAGGGACACTGGCTGCAGATGAATTTTGTCCAGAAGTAGAACACGTCCTTATCAAAAAGGATGCTTGGACTAACGTATTGGATTGTACGTTGATTAATATCTAGGCTCACTTTGTTTAATGCTGCACAGAATTTTCTGAGTTCTTTTTCTCTTTGATCTGGGGCTTAAAGGAAGAAATAAATCAACATTGTTCACATGCAGACACAGAGTAACTGTGCATTTGGTAAGGTAAGGAAAGGATATGAAAGTATCACATCCAACAGAGAGAATTGCTAAGGGTTTCTGTAAGGCACTTAGAGAGTTCTGTAAGGCATCAAAGAATTGGAGAACTGCTAAGATGATGTAAGGACTGGGGCAGGGAGGCTCGGTCTTGGATTTGGGAGTGATTGGAGAGGCACTGAAGCAAGAATGAACAATCCATTTTTCCCTTCTGAAAAATGGAATGATGTTTACTATTTAAGTGAAAAGGGACAAGGTGACATTTTAGTTGCTTCCAGAGAAGTAGAATGTGTTATTATCTACTGAGTGCATTATTATATGCCAGGCAACTAAACTAAAATACAAAGAGGAATTAAACCATATCTGCCCCTACAGTACTCACAGTGTTGTGTAATAAACAGCATATAGATGTGTACCCTATGGTAAGCCCAGTGCTAAAGATGCATTCAGGGTATTAGGAAATCACATAAGCAGGATGTCTCATAAAACTGGAGGAGAGGAATGGCTTAGGAAGTGACAGATATACTGTCACTGATACTAAAAGAATGAGGTGGGAAAATTCCTGGGGAAAATGGCATTGAAACTTCTTTATAGATTTTTAATTTCCAAAATACTCAATGAGCAGGAATAGCAGTGCATGCCTATAATCCCAGTATTTGGAAGGCTGAAATAGGATGATCACAGGTTCAAGGCCTGTCTCAGAAACTTAGCAAGACCCTCTGCAATTTAGCAAGATATTGTTGTAAAATAAAAAATTGAAAAATATAGAACTGGGGATGTGGCTCAGAGATAAAATGCCCCTGGGTTCAATCTCCAGTACCAAACAAACAAAAAACAATGAACTACACACACACACACACACACACACACACAATGAGCTACACACACCCAGTGAATTACACACACACACACACACACACACACACACACACACACACATACACACACAGAGTAATGTGAAAAAGAGAGTAAAAACAGCAAAACAAAAAGCATGTAGTCTAGGGCAATCCAAAAACACAAACACAAAATTCCTGGCTGCCAAGGAAATGGACAGATAGTATAACCAAGACTGCAGGTTCGGTTCCAGACCCCCACAGTAAAGTGAGTATCATAATAAAGTGAAACACATATTTTTTTTGTTTCCAAGTGCATATAACAGTTATATGTTTATACTGTATGTCTATTTAGTATTCCATAATAGAATTTTGCCTAAATAAATAATGCACGTATCTTTACTAAGAATATTTTATCACTAAAAAATGCTGTTGGAAAAATGGCATTGATAGCCTTGGTCCCCAAAGATTTTCTGGAGACCTCTAATGAGTACAAACCATTGTCATCTGCAAGCCAAAATAAAATGAGGTATGCCTGTGCCTTCTCACTGAGGATTCCTGTTTCCCACAGGAACAATTTCAAACAGACCAAACCCTGGTGATTAGTCCTTTAGCAAATTGCATCACACATGTGAGCAGGACACAGGTATTGTAACAGGGGTGTTTACAATATCTCAGCTAAGGCTTTCCAGCTTCTCCTTTGTTCAACTCCATGTGGCTCCAGGATGCCCTTCCTACTTGCGTCCTTTAATATAACAGGCCGCAAGATAACTTGGTCGGGAAGTTGACTGAAAGAATAACTTTGGAGCATACTTTTGTAACAAATAGTTGAGTTTCAGCCAATCCTAGCAGCTGATCTCCAGTCAGTCATTGGAGACCAACTGATCAGACCAGGTTCAACTAAGGCAAAATGAGCTGTGGCCAGGCACCCCGTCTCTGCACCATACATCTGTTTCCCTCCATCGCTGCTACCCACCCACATGGTGAGATGAGCCCTCTGAACCTCACCTGGTTCTGGGAGCTGCCTGATTCAGGAGTTCTTTCTTAATTAAACTGTTAAATTTAATTTGCTTAGAGTCTTCATTTTAACACTTTTCATTTAAATAGATTATACAACTATGGACAGAACACAACATATTTAATCCTCAAGAATCTGATTTTTCTTTTTTTTTACTTGACCTGTACCATTAGAATGACATATCATTGCATGTGTTCAAAAACCACTCATATCAGAGCAAATATGAAGAGCCTCCTTTTCTATATTTTTTGTTTGTTTTGATACTAGGGATTGAACCCAGGGACACTCTACCTCTAAGCTGCATCCCCAGCCCTATTTTATTTTTTAACTTGGAAACAGGATCTTACTATGTTGAGGATGGCCTGATTAAGTTGTTGAGGCTGGCCTTGAACCTATGATCCTGCTGTCTCAAGTACTGGGATTACAGGCGTGCACCACCACATAGTTCATCCTGACTATAATCTATTCATCTATGATTCCTTCTTATACCTTCCCAAATCCCCAATCCAATCAAATCTGCAAAATTCAGCGCTAATTCTCCTGTCCTCTCCTGCTCTCTAATCCTACCTCAGCTCTTAAAATCTTTTCTTGCCTGGTCCACATAATTTAGCACTGGCTTATATTCTGCCATGTATTTAGTATTATTTCTGTTTCCCCCAACTGGTTTGGAGGCCTGTTGTACCTGGACTATTCTCTGTCTCCTTTCAACCCCAAAGACATTGCTGGGCAAAGTATATATTAGCACTGGACTGATATCAGAATGTACACCCGTAACTAAGTCCTGAATTGCAAGTGAAACCATATATGTCTTCCTGGCTTGAATGCCTACATCTTACATGGTAATTGTGCAGGTCTATAGTTTAGGAGTTGTTTTCACATGTATTATTTTGTTTTATACTATGTCAAGTGTATTTGTCTGACTTGGTTGTTATAATGACCGGGAGGTGGTTACTTTTCAATTCACTTGTTCGTGAATGGTGCAATTACACTTGTCCTTCTGGCCTCTGTGGCATTAAAAGGCTTGAATTTCACACGCCTGGCTGTTTAATAACTTATTTTAGCTTTGTTGGAGCTTTTAAAAGGTGAAGTTCATTTTCTTTGGCACAAGATGCAATAGTAGTTCCTTTGCCCCGGGCTTTGTGTTTCATTAATTAGGTGTGCTGCCAGGTCTTCACATAGAAATGGAAGTTGTCTCTTTCTGTTTTTTTTCCTCCTTTTTTTTCTTTCTTAATTGAGGGTCTGTCATGGATCTATTCCTATTTGTATGAATTCAAACCTCTTAATTTGTGCACATGCCTTATCTGACTTTGAGATATAGGTGGAATCAAGCATAGTCCTTAGGTTTTTATTGTTAATCTGATGGAGAGGGTTTATGGTTTTTCTAGACCATAATAAAAGAAGGTGATTGAAGTTATAAGCATGTCACAAAAATGTTTAATTCACTCTATATTTGGGGCTTTCTAATTCAATTTATCTTCCATAAAATTAAGAATGTCAGTGAAGATCACAGCTTACAATATATGAATTATTTGTAAAGGGCAAAAACAGTAGTTTTGATTACTATTTTATGTTTCTAGCATATATAGTTATAATTAGTAGAAATCACTACAGTAGAGTTATGGAGGACCTCTGTATGGTTGCAGATATTTAGTTGTTGATGGAGAAAAGGCAGTTGAGTACTGTGGTAAGATACTCCCTCGAGCCCTTGGGCATTAGAGTCCTTGGATCACATGGCCACTTGACCACGTGTGGTCAGATATGCAACCTTCTTCAAGTTACTTAGTCTACACACCCCAGTTATCTCAGATGCATGAGTGAATAATAACAGTGCCTTGCTTATCAACTTGTGTTAATTCTCAAGAGAGGTTCTGAGGCAGGAAATGTGTGGTAAAGGACTGGCAGAGAGCTGGGGGCAGAGTGCAGAGACCATGTTTTCTGTCTCTGTCACTGAGCATGCCTTTTCTCTAAGCCTCAGCTTTTTCATCTGTTGAAAGAGATAATATTATACTGAGGGATTGCTATATATAAATGAGATAATAGGCTGGGAGTGGTGGCACACACCTATAATACCAGGAGGATGGCAGCTTAGAGGGTATCCTCAGTCACCTAGCAAGACCCAGTTTAAAAATAAATAAATTATATGATATATGCAGAGCCCCTAGAATATTGTGTAACATTTAGCAAGACTTAAATATTAAACAGAAGAGGTGATAATGGACATCCTTGTCTTGTTCCTGTCTTTAGTGGGAACTCTTGCAGTTTCTCTCCATTTAATATGATGCTGGCTGTAGGCTTATTGTATATTGCCTCTATGATTTTGAGGTATGTTCCTTCTATTCCAATTCTCTGTAGTGCTTTTAGCATGAATGGGTGTTGGATCTTGTCAAAGG